>APFE031054464.1:356227-369233 GCA_000404065.3 Pinus taeda
ACATTTCTTTGACTTTGCTTCAAGCTTTGTTTTATTTTCTTTATCAATATGTACAAAGGCTTCACAACCAAAAGGCTTTAAAATAGAGTAGTTTACCTTTTTACCTGTCCATGCTTCCTCTGGAACACCACCATCCAAGGAACTTGAATGCCCTCTGTTTATTAGATAAACAGCAGTATCTACAGCATCTGCCCAAAACTGTAAAGGCAATCCTGCATGCAATCTCATGCACCTTGCACGCTCCATGATTGTCCTGTTCATCCTTTCTGACACACCATTTTCTTGTGGTGTTCTTGGAACTGTTTTCTATCTGCGAATTCCATGCTCTGAACAGTACTTATCAAACTCTTTGCTGCAATATTCACCTCCATTGTCTGATCTAAGACACTTCAATTTCTTTCCCGTCTCATTCTCAACCAAAGCTTTCCATTTCTTAAAAGTATCAAATACATCAGATTTATTCTTAATACAATAAATCCAAGTTTTTCTAGTTGCATCATCAATAAAAGTAACATAATAACGAGAGCCACCGAGAGATGATACCTGAGCAGGTCCCCATACATCTGTATGCACAAGCTCCAAATTTTCATTCTTCTTTTCTTTCCCAACTCTGAGAAATCTGACTCTCTTCTGTTTTCCATAAATGCAATTCTCACAGAAGTCCAAATCAACATTCTTCAAACGCGGCAACAAATTCCTTGAGTGAAGAATCTTCATCCCTTTTTCACTCATGTGTCCAAGCCTATGATGCCATAATGCTGCATCTGCTCCTTTGGAAGTCAAAGCATTAACAGAGTTAGAAATGCCATTGCATAAATACAATGTACCAACCTTTTCGCCTTTTGCTATTACCAGGGCTCCTTTGGTGACCTACCAAGATTTATCTGTGAAAGTTGTCACACAACCTTCACCGCCTAACTGCGTTGTTGAAATCAGATTTTTCTTTAGATCTGGAACATGCCTAACCTCCTTTAGTAGCCATTAGTTTCCATTCTGCTGTTTTACAAGAACCTTACCCATTCCAACAATTTTACAGGGTTTATCATCACCCAAACGAACTTGTCCAAAATGTCCTTGAACATAGTCATGAAAGTATTTCTTATCAGGTGTAGCATGGAATGAGGCCCCTGAATCTACCACCCAGGAATCAGTAATATTTTCGAAAGAAAGAAACAAAGCATCTTGTAACACCTGACCTGTCACATTTTCTTCATGATTGTTTTCTTGCTATGAATATCCTTCTTTTCTCTTCCGAGATCTACAGTCTTTCTTTAGGTGTCCTTTCTTTCTGCATTTCCAGCACACTATCCCCGATCTGGACTTCGATCTGCCTTTCCTTGATTTACTGCGATATCCTGAGCTCTTTCCTCTTTCCATTTTTCTTCCTCTAGACTTTGCACTCAAAGCATTTCCCGATGTCTCGCCGGAGCTTTTCCGTTGCATTTCCTCGCTAAGGATAACACCGACAACATCATCAAACTTTAAAGTACTAGATCCAGACACAGAGTTACTAATGGCCATTACTAAACCATTCCAACTTTCTGGCAATGAGCACAAGAATAATAGAGCTCTAACTTCATCATCAAAGTTTACCCCTACAGAACATCACTGACTTGTAACAGTATGAAAATCATTTAAATGATCTGCAACAGATCCACCTTCCAACATCTTCATATTAAATAACCGTTTCATAAGAAATACCTTGTTTGAGGTCGAGGGTTTTTCATATAGTTTCTCCAACGTCATAACCAAACCCTCTGTTGTTATTTCCTTCGAAATGTTGAAGGAAATCGACGCTGCAAGGCACAACCGTATTGTTCCGAGTGCATTTCTATTGAGAAGGTTCCATTCTTCATCTTTCATACCCGTCGGCATCTTTGTTTTTCCACCCAATGGTAGGTATAGATCTTTCTGATACAGATAATCTTCCATCTGCATCTTCCACAATGAGAAATTTTGGCTGTTAAATTTCTCGACCCTAAACTTACCATCTTCCGCCATTGCTCCCACTCGAACAAGGAACCCTTCTTTCGTGCGAGTTTATGAACCAAATAGACCTTCGGCTCTGATACCAGTTGTTAGAAAATTATATATTACGGAGCAATGGAACACATAAAATATTGTAGAAATATAAACACAGAAAACGCATAAAACAAGAGAGACACAGATATACATAGTTCACCCAGTTTGGGCTACATCCACCCCGAACAGCCAGTCCTTCCTTTCTATTATCCAGCAAAATGAAGAGACAAAACCTATAGCAAATCCACTGTAATATCCTCTTTTTTCTCTCACAGTCTCACCTCTCTGTTTCTCGCTCACACACACAGAATACACATCTATTTTTTCAGCCTCAAATACAATACCCTCATACATAGAGAGGGGTTGCCTTCTAGGGAAAAAACCCTAAACTAAACATAAGTTCTACCGTCAGATCATTCGCCTAATGAACGACCCAGATTGACTAGAAATTACTATAATTTTACAAGGCAAATTTACATCTGTTTTTGGCTTCGGGGGCGCTGCCCCTGAGCCCCTGCCAGGGGACCGCTGGCCCTCGGACCCCCCAGTCGGGGGGGATCGGCCCCCCCGACCCCCGCGAGGGGGACAAGTCCCCCCCACACCCCCCCGCGTGGAGGGGTGTACAAACTTCCTAGGGTATACATCCGGCTGAAACAAAGACCTCTGAACAATCATGCTCCACACACAACACAAGAGAGAGATTTTGTCCTGGTGAACCATGAGGTGGCTCAAGAGGAGAATGTCATGGACTTGGATGCTCAAAATCCAAGAAATGTCAAAGATTTGATCATCAAGGAAAAAGAGGCTGACATTCAAGCCCTATCAGTCAATTTAGAAAGATCAAAGTGGATAATCAAATACCTTGAGCAAGAAAATAAGTAATTAACTGATAAACAAGCTATTATAGAATTGCAAATGATTAGGGAAGAAAGGCAAGAGGCAAAGAAAGCAAAGGGCAAGATGACCTCCATTGAGCAAGAAATTGAGAATGATCGAGAAACTTGGTTAGAGAGGGTGAACATTCACCTTGAGAAGTTGCTTTAGAAGGCCAATAAAGAGTAGAAAATGCTTCGCCACATGGCTTATCACTATATGACCCAGAACAAGATATGTAATATAAGAATGAGAAAGCTAAAGGCAAGGTTGAGGAAAGATTTGAGAAGCCAAAACGAGAAGAAAAAAATTAGAAACTCTTTCTGATGCCTCCTTAGCTCATCATAGTAGTGCTTGAGGGTGCTTTGTACCAAATTTGGGGCAATTTTGAGAAAATTTTGCAATTTTGAAATTTTGAAATTGGAAAAACAGGAAAACCCAATAGGTGTGGCGCTGCGCTTTTGACTGGAGCATTTTTTGAAGGAATGGTTTGAATTTTTGGATTTAGAATAAGAAAACAAGCAAACCCAAAAAGTTTCATCAATTTTGGAGTAGATCTTGGTCACCTAAAGGCCAAAAAACTATCAAAAAATGACCTCTCTACCACTTTTTGACACATAGGAAGCAGTCTTGGGAGATTCCATTTTTTACGGGGGAAATGACATCCAAATCCAGAAATTCAAGTTGATCCAGAAAGTAGACTCGACAAGATTTCCAACGAGATATCTTGCACCCAATTTGGACATCAGGAAGGTCCCCAAAAATGGCTTGGAAAAAGCATTGTGCATTGGATCAAGGGCACTGTGCATTGGATGGAAATTGCCAGTTTGGCTCCAAAATCAAAATTTCACCTGGAATTTTTGTAATTTGAATTTTGGGCTATTTTTAGGTAAATCTATGAATGTAATTTATGCTATGGGATGTAAATATAATTTCAAAATGACTCTTAGAGGTAAATTCATCATTTTGAGGTGGTTGAGGGAGGAATGAATCAGTTTCCATGGTTTTAGAGGCAAGCTGTTACACTGCCTATATTCCTGTTCTTAGTTTAGATATGGTTGAAACCACCCGTCTTCTCATGGATTCAACCCCTGATGGCTAGCACAGGTGGTTTGATGCCTATTGTACTTTCTTAGCCATTTGTAAAGGTTGGACTCTTGTGGAAGCTTTGAGCTCTATTGCATATCTCTATAGTAGTTTGGCAAGGAATAAAACTAGGTTTTGCAGCTATTTTTGTGGGATTCTTGTGATATTGTGTTTTTGTATTGTTTCTTCTTCTCTAATAAGTTATTCTTATGTTTTATATGTTTCAAAATCTTTCCATTCTTCTAAACTAAATGAATCAAGAGAAATAGGCAAAATACATTGATAACACTGCTTTGCCTTGGGAATGCATTTAGTTTTTAATGTTTTTAGCATTCTGAAGAGGATTCATGGTCTTTGCATTCCCTCCTCAGCTCCTCAAAAATCTTAAATCAACCATCTCATTCAATTCCAAGTGCATAAACACTTATCTATATTGCCCCATAGAACATGTATGTAATTCTGACTTGATTTCCCGGACCCAAGCTACCTGCTCCATTTGATCCAACAACCAACCATAAAAATCAACCAAAAACCATAGAGCTACTATACCTAACCTAAAATATAATTTCAATTCAGCCATCTCAAGCTGTAATTGCAGTCATCCTAACTAAGATTGACAAGGAGAGAGCCCTCTCCCGACCTCGTAGGGCTAGCTACCAGGTTGAGCGTGGTTTGTGGTTATCCTAAGATTGCCTCCCTTCAGCCTAAGGTCAATCTAGGCTCTAACACTTTCCATTACCGACATCCTATACATGCCAATGTTAGGAAGAGGGAAATCTTGATACAACTGTATTTCATGTTGGATTCCTCTCTTGGGAGGCAATCCTTTCTTTTCCTGGAACATCTCATCATAGTGGATAACAACATCAACCAATTTAGATTTCAATCTTGATTCACAACATTGAAAAGCTTCATTATCAATATCATTTGGGTTTGATCATTAGAAGCACCAAATTCTTGCTAGAATTCACTAGTCTTTTCATCTGCCCCACATTTACAAGTGAAGGATTTTATTTCTTGCTACGACCTCTTATAATGTATTGTACTCCATCTTTGAACAAATTGTATTTGCTTTCATGTCTATTGAAGATAGATTTTCTGTAATAGAGATATGGGCTGCCCAAAACTATACCACATATGTCTAATGGCACAACATCAAGTTCCACTTCATCTATGAAATTTGCAGTAATGGCAAATTTCAGTCTACACTTTCTAGTTACTTGCAACTGTGAATTGTCACACACCCATCCTAATGTATATGGCTTATGATGTGGAATGGTTTCCAAGTTTAAAATTTTGACCATGTTTTCAGAGATGAGATTGGCTTGAGAGCCACTATAAAAAAGAGTGTCGATTTTTCTATGTTTTGAGATTACCCTTATGTGGAAAAGTTTTATCCTCTTATTTTCATTTGGAGTTTCATTGTGTAAATTTGAATTACTAATGCTAGCAATGGAGTCCTCATATTTTATCCCCATGGATGTGATTTTAGTTTCATCACCCGAATCGGATCCCAAATCCTGTTGAATGGTTTCAACTGTCTTTTGCTTTCCCTTGTTGTTGAATTTCTTTGGTTTCATCTCAGGATGAAGCTTCAGACAATGAGCTTCATCATGACCCTCCTTGGAACAATGCTTGCATGTTAGTTTCTCTCCTTCCTTCTTAATGGCTGCATTTTCCTTTCCTTTCCCTTTAAAACTCTTTCCTTTGTCTTTACTTTTGGAAGGCTTCTTGCTACCCTCTTGTGGAATGTTTTCCCCTCTTGATTCAAGATGCGTGGCCTGCACACAAACCTCATCTAAACTGGTAGGATTAAACATAATGATAGTATGCCTCAAATAGTTTTGTAAACCCCCAATATACTTCAACAAAGTGTCTTGTGACTGCAAATCCACATCTAATATCAAAGACCTTCTTCTAAACTCTTGGGTGTAACTTTGCACACTTTGACCCTTTAGTTGTATAAAATTCTGCCAGTCCATTATGGCTTTTTGCATATATGCTAGAGGGTAAAATTGTCTTTTAATTGCAACAATAAAACCAGACCAAGAGTTTGAAATCTTACCATTTTTTTCATCTCATCTTGTGTCTTGGCTTCTCACCATATTAATGCCACACCCTCTAGTCTCAAGGAAACTAACTGAATCTTTGTGTAATCATCTTGAAGGTTTTGAATCCTGTAGTAGACCTCAAGTTGACAAACCCAATCGTCAAGATTTTCTACATTCACTTCACCATTATACATTGGGAATTCAAATTTTACATCTAGTTTCAATAAGGGAGTTTTACCATGTCCCTTTGAGGAATGTGCATGAGTTTGAGTAAGGGTTGTAGTAGTGAAAGAGGATGAAGATGAAGGTGAAGATGATGGTGAGGATGATGGTGGAGAAGATGGTGGTTTATCACCATTCCCATTACCTCCTCCTCCTGGAGAACCTTCTTCTTTTGGAGGATTGGATATTTCACCCTGCAGTCTTGTATTTAAATCTTCATAGAGGGCTTTCACCATCTCTGTCATGTTAAAGAAAGCCTTCCTAAAATCCTTCTCATCCTTTGCCATGTTATCAATTCCTCCTTCATGAGCCATGCTTACTGAAGCCTCAGGGACAACATGAGGTGAAACTTGTGGTGGATATTGCGGCAACTGTGCCATCCTTCCCTTTTCTCCAATTTGAGAACTTACAACCACAAGATTGCCTTCTCCTCTCTTGAGCTTCAACCTTGTAAGCATTTAAACACTTGCAAAATAATTCAATCCTCCTTGCACAAGTAAACCAATAGCTCTGATACCAAACTTGATCTAAATGGGAAAGTTAAGTTTTCTGTGCTTAAACCCAATTCAGAATATAAACAAAGTGCTTGAGAGTTTATGAGATAAATTTCAAGTTAACCATGAGTTTTTATGTGTTTTTATATGAATTTCATGAGAAAATTAACATAAATAAAATAATGAAAAACACGATGTAATAGACATAAACATCCAGAAACAGTAACACATCAGCACATGATGAAGGAGTTCACCCCTCCTAGGCTACGTCTTGTGATCCAGCTTCCAATGGCTTGGACCTCTATCATTATGCTCAAATTTGTGAATACATACATTTACAGTGATCTAATGGCTCTGAAACCTATTCCAATGGTTTCAGAAGACCCAAAAATGCATGTCTAGCCTCTTCCTGCTCCCAAATTGGTCAAAAACTGCATTAGTTATGATTTCCCCATGTTCTCCTACTAATCACACCTCAATTTCCCCAAAATCCGACACCATCCTAAAAATTTGCCACAATTTCCGCTAATTGGGCACCAATTCTGCCAAATTCTGAGTGAATTTGTCAGAGTGCTTGAATGGCCTCTAAGGCCTTGACTCCAAAAAAACAGATCTCGTGGGGGGTCACGTGCCCAGGGGATAAGGACAATGGTTTGGTGGGGCGGTTAATGTCTGCCCAAGGTCCTCACGCTGGGTCGTATGGTCAACATATATGGGGGGCCAGCGCATAGCTCCAACCATCCACCAACATGCATTCAAATATAACTTTGTGACCGTAGTTTAATAAGAAACAAATTGGCACAATGGTAGTTGGTAATGTTTGTTGGACGAAGATCTGGTGTTTGAGCCTTGCTTGGTACACTTGGCCCTTAAATTTTTTTTGGTGGCCTCCCGTGTTTCCACGTGGTGGCCTCTGGTTGGGCCACATGACAACATGTGGTTGGCCACATTCCAACCAACAAAAACATGCCACCTAGGCACCTGTACCTTATGACATGTGGTGAACACTGACTGGTTGAAGAAAACACAGTCAACTCTGCCACATCAACAGTACAGACTGCTGACTGGGCTGTCATTTTTTTTGCCAAATTTGCCTGTTTTGGAAAATGAGCAGAACATGTTTCTGGGAGCATACGGAGTGTGTTTAGTGCGAAAATATTTGCGCTAGATTCAGGACGACGAGCACTACATGGTCATTTAGGTTCTACACAAATCCGACAACTTCTAATTTTGAGCAAATTTTTGAGCACCTAATCAACTTCCCAAACACTATTTTGTACAATGGAATCATATTCCTCTACCATAGCATCAACCCATACTGATTTCCTCTATATATTCCTTGAATTAGGATGGCTTTGTCTCTACAAGCTCGCTCATCAGAGCCATGTAGCTAGTGTATTGATCTGGTGACCTTTTTGCCTGCGATGTGATGTGGGTGCTCTCACATTCTCTCTAGCATCTTGCAATAATATATCAGTGTCCCTGGTTCTCTTCCCTCCTTCTCTAGATGTCTCCACTCTCTTCTCCTCTGGTTGTGGCTGCTCCATAACTTCCTGAGGTTCTTCCTTTAGAGCCAAAATCTCCTGATCAGGCTACAACTGAAGCTCCCTCTCAAGAGGACACCTCATTTCCTTCTCCTCATCAAAATTCACCTCATCTGACCACTTTCATCTCTAGGGATGGAAAGTACACTTGATAGTTGTGAGGTGTTTTTGTGTACCCCAAAAATATGCCCAACTCTGCTGTCGGATCTAGCTTTTTCCTTGCTTCCTTGGAAACATGACAGTAAACTAATGATCCAAAGATCCTGAACTGTGACATATCTGACTTCTTCCTTGAAAAGGCTTCCTAATGTGTAATCATTCCAAGAATCATGTTTTGCAGATCGACCGCTGTGTTGCATGCTGTAGCCCACAAGTTTAGAGGTAGGCTTTGATCATGCAACATCACCCATTATGCTCCCACAATACTTTTGTTCTTCCTCTCAACCACACCATTCTGTTGTGGGTTATGGGGTGCTATCAACTCCTATCAAATGCCTTCCTTTGCAATCTTTTTTTAAACTCATTCGACATGTGCTCACCACCGTTATCGCTCTTGAGATCCTTCACTTTCCTGCAAGTATCTTTCTTAACAAGTGCTTTAAAATAAAAAATTAGAGAATGTGTGGTCTTTCTTCTGCCTGAAGTAGATCTAGCACTTCTATGAGAAATCATCTATAAATATAACATAATACCTGTGCTTGGCAGTGGAGGCTTTCGAGAAAGGTCCACAGACATTGGAGTGGATCCTTTTAAGGACTGCATGCACCCTGTTGTCCCGATCATTGAAGGTGGATTTTATGTACTTCCACAATGTACACCCTTTTCATGTATCCCTCTATTCTAGTGATCCTTTGGGGAGGCCTCTAGAAATCCACTGTATGATCTTCAAAGTGCCATGATGCAAATGGCCAAGTCGTCTATGCCATAATTCGCCGACATATCAACTCTGCACCTTCTCTGCTTTTGTTGTCAATGCTGCACAATATTCCACATCTAATTTGTAGAGATTCTTCACTTGAACCCCAATCTGCTTCACTTGTCCCATGGAAATATGTCCCAATAAATCCTTCCCTTTGCTGAATATCACATCGTAGCCATGATCCTGCAACACTTCTATGAAAACTAGATTCTTCTTCAGACCCAGTACAAACTGTTGGCATTATGCGACAAGTGTTGTCCTTGATGGCAAATCACTCAGATGACAAATCATAGTGCAGGAGGTCAACGGCAAGGAATTGATGATCAGTCTACAAGAATGAATAAAAAATATATATACGCATGTTCACTTTGACGAATCCGCGTATACACGTAGGTTGGACATGCCCAAGACACGTATGCGTATACTCGCGCTTTTATGCAAGGAAAAGCGCGTATATGTTGGAGAACTTACTTTTGGTCCATGGTAGTTAGTCCTTGGTATTTGAACCTATGATTTTGGACCATAGTATCTCGTCAGATGTGTTGATCCCTAGTATTGGGTCCATGGTATTGATTTGTTATGGTTTTGGACCATGGTATTGTAAAAGGCCTAAGACTATAAAAGGAGAAGAAGATCATTAGGCAAGTGGGTGAAAAAAATACTTGAATATCTGATATAGGATGAGATCCAGTATGCAGGATATGGGTTATGATGCATTGCTTGATCGAAGCTAAGGAGGGATCTCACTGGTTGATGGAGAACAAGATCTACGGATAGATCGGGATCAAATGGTTTGAAATGAACTATCTCTATATGGTTGATTATGCTTGTTCTAGATCTGTATACTGACGCATATAATGTTTTGAACTGGGTATAACTTAAGTATGAAATAGCTGCAAGTCATGATAGATATGTACGTAGGTTGGCTTTGGTAAAAGCGCGTACGTACACAGGTTTGATTCGTACAAGTAGCGTATACCATTTGAGCTATGATTTTTGATGATACAGTTGGTTCTGAATATTGTTACAGAGTTCAGTGTGCTGCTCTGTGTTCTGGTGACTACTTTTTGTTGACAGGGTTTCAGTGTTTCAATATTGAGTGTTTTAGAGATTGATGTTGCTAGTGTGTGTGTGCTTCAATCATATTGATGGGTCCAATATGAAAATTGGATGAAACGAGGCCTTTAGATTTTAGAGTTGTGATTCAGTGTATCTAGTCTGAAAAATGATGAAACGTGGTACCTGGAGGAAGAAAGAGAAGGTTGTAGCCTTTGGTAGGTCGACACCTACGTACTAGTACATCAGCTAGTACAAGAGCAAAGGGGGTTGTAGCTCCCTTCCAGGAGAGGTTGGAGAATGAGAGAAGGTTGTAGCCTTCTGCAGGTAGAAGCCTATGTACTGGTATAAGTCTGCACCAGTACATAACTATTGTAAAAATAATTTCTTATTAAAAATATTGAGATGACTTGCAGCAGGTGGTTTTCACCTACATTGGGTTTCCACCTTATATCATGGTGTTCATGTGTGCTTCTTGTGTGTGATGATCTGTTCTGTTTTACTGCTTCTGTCTATTGTTCATATGGTCAATGAAGTTCTGATGCATTATCTAAGGATTAACATATAATGGATTATCTGAATCATAAGTATTCTGGATATACGCTAGTTGTATTAGACACACTGGCGTATACATGCGGGTTCATTTAACTGAAGTAGCGTATATGTATCTAAGTATGGAAATGAAATTTTTTTACTGATTTGATAATACTGATGCACCCCCCCTCTCAGTATTATTTCCAACAATTGGTATCAGAGCAGGTCCTTTGGTAGAAGCTTGATCGCTTGAAGGAGATACTTGGAACAATGGGAAAGAAGCTTAAGAAGAAAGCACATAAGCAGAAGAAGACATCTCAGAAGAACTATGACAGTGGGAGAATTGATTGGGGATTAGGTGTAAGAAGCTCTTCAGATTCAGAATCAGATTCAGAATCATTTCAGAATGAAGATGAACTATCAGGTATGAATTTGCTATCCTCTGATGTTCCAACTATCTTTCCATTTGGAAAAGATGAAAGTGATAGCAAAACAATTGAATTTGCTCTTATGGGTGAACAAGAAAGATATCAAATAGAGGCAAAGTTTAAAAGGCTTTCAGACAAAATCAGAGATCAACAAGATCTTTTGAACAAAAGGGAATATGACTTCAAAGAAGAAGCTACCAAACTAAAAGGCCAACTAGAAGAAGGAAACAAGGTAAGGAAGTTATTCAAGAACAAATATCAAAAGTTGCAAGATGAAGTAACATCATTAAGAGATGAAGTCAATGAAAGAAGCACAACCATCAAGAAACTCAGAGATAGATCCAGTTACTATGAAAGTCTTGAAGCCACGATCCGCTCGCTAAAAGAAGATCTTGAAGAATCAAGGAAGCAGAATAAATATCTACTCCAAGCTATTGAAAAACAAGAAAACGAAGTCATTAGTTTAAAATCTCAGTTGGAATGTGCCTTCAGAATTCGTCAAATGCAGCAGGATCTGAATGAAGAACAAGAAAAGGAGATACTTAAACTAAGGCAACAAGTGGAAGAAGGAAGAAAGTATGAAGAAATCTGGAAGAAGCAATGTCTGGAAAAGGAGGAACAACTTCAGGTTGAGGTAAATATCTTGAAAGGTAAATTAGAAGATAAGGATAAGCTTTTACGATTTCTAGATAGTACTAAGGTCTTGGATGATATTCTCAATAGTCAAAGGTCTCCTGCTATCAAAACTGGTCTTGGTTTTCATGAATCTATTGAAGGTGAATCTAGTTCACAAAGTAAGACAAGGGACTCAACTGCAAAATCTGAAATGCTCAATAAGGAGATGAAAGGTCAATCTCATCATCAACCAAAAGAAATTCTTCAAAGAAAATCTTCTACTCCTCCTATGAATAATGTTGAATGTTATGTATGTCATAATCTTGGGCATGTTGCAGCCATATGTAGAAGAAGAAGGTTTCAAGACCATCATGCAGAAAGATCATCTCATTCAAGGTACTTTAATGGATATTGCTTTGCTTGCAATATGTTTGGTCACAGAGCTGTTGATTGCTATAAAAGAAATATGAGACATGTAAGATGTTACACTTGTAACAAGCTTGGACATATAGCTAAGGAATGCAGGAACAAAGTATGGGCACCATACCAAAAGAAGAAAACATCATCATCAAACTTGAAGATGTGGAAGAAGAAAGAAGTACAGTCAGAAAGAGGCGACACAGCACAACATACAGACATAATAGAATCAGAGGGAGCTGGAAGTGTAAAACTTCAGTGTCCTAAATCTCATATGCAAGTTTATTAAAGAGAAGTCATGCATATACGCGAGTTGGTTATGGAATTCTCGCGTATATGATTGGTTGAGGAAAGGCAGTAGGGACAGGTTCAGGAAAAGGATCAGTTATGATTCGATTTATTTGCACTGTTTGATAATGGTTACAATTTGTTGATGATGTGTGGAAATGACTTGATGGTTAGAAGTGTTTTGTTTCTAACTTGATAATGATGATGACTTGATACTTCTTGCTAATATGCATGATCAGATCTAACAGTAAACAAGATGGCACAGGTTTAGAGGGAGCATATGCTTTTAATGCATTGTTGGCATTATGGTTAATAGTCCTTGGTGATGATGCTTATATGGATAAATGATTCATCTTGCTATGATATGGTTGAGCTGTTCAAATGATTCTTGGGGTTACATAGTTGATATTTAGATCAAATTTGTGGTTGATTCTCTAATGGTGCTTACATGGTGATC
>APFE031054473.1:13293-25480 GCA_000404065.3 Pinus taeda
AATTAATTAATTAATTAAAAATTAAAATGTCAAAAATAAACTCTTTAAAAAATTGTTTTGGGACTTTTCAAAATCAAGATGAAAATAACTAACATTTAAAAAAAAACATGTTCATTAAAGTGCCAAAAATATACTAAAAAAAGTGTATTCTGGCATCACCAATTTTCAAAACTGGGTAATTTTTTGCTACCTCAAAAAAACGGGTATCAGTTCATTTTCTCGTTTGATCGGTAACTATGTTGGTTTTGACATATGACTCGATCGAGTTCTTCCAACCATAAACTCCATATTGTGTTTTGTGCACGAATTAAAAAAAAAAATAGCTTGATCAGGCTCCAATGTAACTGCGGTTTACATAGGAGATTGATTCAGGATTTATTTTAGTGCTTGATCGAGCGATATTTAAGCACTCAAATAGCTCGATCGAGGGATAAAATATTTCTTGATCGGGATTCTTTTTGCGCCCTCCCAAATCATTTTCCTGCCAAAAAGTGTAATTGAGCTTCATTCCTTCACTCAGAAAGTAGATCACCAAGTAACCCCTATAGTTGATTTTTGTTTAAAGGCAATGACTGGAGAAATTATTATATATTTTGTTGTAGATGCATCCCAATCTTAAGATGGTTGTAAGCAAGAAATTGTAGGTTTTAACCCTGTACAGAAATTACCTACATACGAATTCTAAAAATAGAAAATAAACAATGGCGAGAACATAAAACATAAAATAGATATACAAAACAGATACAAAGATATTTTCCCTCGATCTCAAAATCGGAACTACCAAATTGATTTTTCATTATGGTCCTTTCAATGTTATAATACATATATATACATGATGAAGCATTCATAAACATCAATACATTAACTCTGGATTACAACATAATTGTAGTTCCCTTGACCGAATCTACAAGATACCATGGGCAGAAAACCAACAATGCCCAAAACCATGTGCAAAACCAATGCACAAACCATAGGTAGGTCCGCCCACCTAATATAGGGCCCAAATTTTTTTTCCCTGAGGCACTGCCCCAAACCTTGTAGAGGGAGGTTACCGTCCACCTCAAACCCCTTGATAGGGGGGCCTACCGCCCCCCCTTTAACCCCCCACTTTGCATGTGGGGCTATTTGTGGAAAGAATATAACACACACCCAACATTCTCCCACTTCTTGTTTTCTTTCCACACGGGGGTCACAAGAGAGATTAGTCATTGGTCCAACCCTGCAATGCCCATTGTTTCTCAACACCAAGAAAACTTCTCAGTGGTCACAGACTTCATCAATGCATCTACAACACTCTTCAAAGTGTCCAGCTTTACCAGCGACACCGTTTAGTCCTCAACCATATCCCTCAGAAAGTGATACTGAACATCAATGTGCTTTGTCTTTGAATGATAAGCAAGATTCTTTTCCAAGAAATTTTCACTTTGTCTATCACAGTCTATCCTTATAGCTCGTTGTACTAACCCCATACTTGAACACAATCTCTGCTACCAAACTACTTCCTTTCTTAAATGAGTGGTTGTCATGTATTCTGCCTCTATAGTTAAAAGTGCCACTATAGACTGCCTCTTGCTCATCCAATTGACTGCACCTCCAAATAGGTTAAACACATACCCACTTGTAGATATTCTTTGATCCATATCTCCAGCCCAATATGCATCAACAAAGTCAGGGATGTCCAAAACTTTGTCCAATCCTGGTCTTCCTTGGTAGCACAAACCATAATCACTAGTGCCACGCAAATACCTGAAAACATGTTTCACTGTCTAATGCTCCTTCCCTCATTTTGACATAAACCTGATCAATACTCCCATTGCATGTGCAATGTTTGGTCTAGTATAGACCATTGCATACATCAAGCTATTGACTACACTTGCGTATGGAACAAGGGACATGTGCTCTTCCTCTTCTTGTGTCTTGGGAGACTATTCAGCAAATAAATTTACACCTACATGAATAAGAACCTTCACCGATTTACTATCCTGCATATTGAACCTCTATAGTATTGTCTCGGCATACTTCCTTTGGCTTAACCAGAACTTCCTCTTTGCGCGATCTCATTTAATTTCCATGCCCAAAGTATAGTTTGCAACACCAAGATCATTCATGTAGAATTTGGAGGACAATTGGTTCTTCAAATCCTGGATAATTTCTTTGTCATTTCCAATCAGCAACATATCATCCACATACAAGGCCAGATAAATAAAAAGGTCACCAATTAATTTAAAATACACACAATGATCCGCTTTGCTTCTAGTGAAGCTAAGTCCCCGTGTAAATGTATCAAATTTCTGATACCACATCCTCGGTGATTGTTTTAACTCATAAAAGACTTTTTAAACATGCATACTAGTTCTTTCTTTCCCTTCACCACAAAGCCTTCAGGTTGCTTCATGTAGATCTCTTCTTTCAAATCCTCATGAAGAAATTTTGTCTTCACATCCATCTATTCTACCTCAAAAAAAAAAAAAAAACAACAATAGATAAAAGTAATCTAATAAAAGATATCTTAGCAATTGGAGGAAAAATATCACCAAAATAAATTCCCAGCACCTGGGAATAACCTTCTGCTACCAATCGAGCTTTGTATTTCTCCACCTTGCCTTCTATATTCATCTTCTTCTTAAATACCCATTTGGTTCCACTGAGTTTCCTTCCAATCAGTAACTCCACCACATCCCAAGCCTCGTTTTTGTGCAAAGATGCCATTTCATCAACCATGGCCTCTTTCCATAGTTTGCCATGCTTTGGATCTACTACCTCCTTGACAGTTTTGGGAACTTTATCAATAATAGATAAAGAAAATTTGGAACAGAAAGCATATGGACTATACCTTTCTGTCTGCCTCATTTCTCGAACTGATCTTCTCACAGGTAGAGTTTGTGGCTCTTCATCTTCTGATAACTCTTCTACTGTAGAGTCTGATTCTTCCTCCTTTAGTTCAAACTATATCTTCTCAGGTTCCTTTGGTAGGAATCCATGTTTAATAAAATCGTTCACCTCTGTAAACACCACATCTCAGTTGTACACAACCTTCCTTATTTTTAGGTTCCAAAGCCTATAACCTTTTAAACCATCCTTATACCCAATAAAGATCCACCTTTCATATTTGTTATCCAACTTGGTTCTTTTCTCCTTTGGAACATGTACATATGCATCACAGCCAAATACCCTCAGATGTGAAAGAGAGGGTTTCTTACCAGTTCATACTCATGTGGATACTTATCCTCCAATGCCGATGAAGGTGATCTATTAACGAGGTAACATGCAGCCTCCACTGCCTCTGCCCAAAATTCATGTCCTAACCCGGCGCCACTGAGCATGCTTCTTTCCTTTTCCATCAATGTCCTATTCATTTTTCCTGCAACTCCATTTTGCTGAGGTGTGTATGGATGTCTTTTTTCATGCTATACCACACTTCTTACATAACTCTTCCAATTCCTTCTGCAGAACTCTCCACCATTATTTGTCCTTAGCACCTTTATCTTCTTCTCTGTCTGGTTTGTACCAGAGCCTTAAATTTTTTAAACCTGTCAAAGACTTTAGATTTCTTCCTGAGGAAATATATCCATGTATTCCTTGAGAAGTCATATATAAATGATACATAGTACATAGGTTACCCAATGATGGAACCGACATAGGTCCAAACACATCACTATGCACAAGCTCTAATATTTCTTTAGCCCTCTTATCACCAGAGGGGAAACTCACCCAATTCTACTTCCCATATACACAATGTTAACAGAAATCAAAATCTAGAGAGAAATTAGACATACCTTCTACCATACCATTACTATGAAGTACTCAAAAGCCCTTATCTCCAATATGTCCAAGCCTTTGATGCTATAGCATGGTATTTTCTTCAGAGACCACTATATTTTTTGCTCCACTTTCAAGAACCACAGAACTATTGCACCCATCAATAAGAGTACTACCCAGAAGTTTGTACAGAGTTTCAATCTGAACTCCCCGCATCAATACTAGTGCTCCCCAAACCATCTTGTAGGTATCTTTCTCAAACAATGTTTTTGCACCTGCATCATCCATATTGCTTACAAATATCAGATTTCTAGCCAATGCAAGGATATGCAGAACAACTGGAAGTGTTCTAATCCTTCCACCTTGCAACTTCAGCTTGACTTTTCTGCGTATTATGATTCTATCCTTCCTATCATCCCCTAATAAGACAACACGACCATCATATTTCTCATAGTCGCAGAACCACTCCCTATGGGGAGTGAAGTGAAAAGATGTGTTGTCACTCTCTACATTATTTGTTTTTTTTGTTGTTTAAAGGATGCAAAATAGTATAGAGGTTTTCAACCATATTCCAAGCCACAAAAACACTCAAAGCTAAATATGACCCCTTCTAATGGATAGTTCTTGTAATTAAATTTCCAATGGTATATGGAACTCCTCACATGGACCCCAGATCCAGAAGTTATAGCAGATCGAAGTTTCCCTTCAAAACCGGAAGCCATGGAGAAAATGTTGATGAGCCTCAGTATTGCAACAAGAATGTTGCAACTCCCAAGGCTACCAACTTTAATTATCAACCCAACGTTCATACAAACTTAAGTGGTATCGACGCTATATGTGCAGCATACAATTTGTCCTTCCTTTGATGTCATGATGTAATGGAGTGCATGTAATGAAATCAAATCCTAAACTTTTTCAAAAAATGAAATGCTCGAAATGGAAACCTTAACCTATTGCAAGAAAGAAAGAACAAGGAAAAAAACATATTATAATTGCATAAAGTAAAGATCATGAACTAAATGTCAACCATTACATTTCAAAGAGTTTAGATCCATTAACAGAGTTCAATGGATGTGGCAATCAAGAAAATCAACATTGTATTTTCCAATCCATAAATCTTTCCATTAGCTTAAAGCACTGAAATTTTTTGCATGGGTAAAGAGGCAAGTCCTAAGTGGTATTTAGTCTTCCCTAATAATTTATTTAGATCCTAGGGGTATTAATTCAACCCTAAAGGACAATAACCAAGCTTCTTGAGTGAACCTGGGCAAGTATATGCATGTTGGAAGGCTACTATAGGAAACAACAGATTTGCTATAGGGAGTTATAATTCACCAAATGACCAACCAAATCAAATTAAAATTGGATGGGACAATTTTTTTTATTGACTAGGATGACTTAGGTCTCCATTCCAAGTGGAATCACTAAAAAATTCCTCTGTTAACCCATGCTAAAATGGCAAAAAAATAGTAGTCTAAAATCTAGAAATTCGAAAACTAGTGAACTAGTAAATCTATCAAATGCCTAACATAATCAAGTGCAAATGAAATGGCGTAAGTTTTGTTATTAACTAAAAAAAAAAATAAATAAATAAAATAAATAAATAAATAAATAAAAAAAATTATCTAATGCAAGTGAAATAAACTCGATTGAAACTCGTTTCCATGCTCTAAAAAATCTCAAAAATTTAATGTTATCTGCCACAAGAGACTTCCAAAAATCTAGATTTGGGAATAAGCAAACTAATCCAAGTAGTTCAATGATTATTATGACCTTCAAAAGTTGTTCCAATGATGAAATCATATTTTTTATTTGACAATATAACTTACTTCAACCATTTAACCCAATCCTACAACAAAAAATCATTAATACTAAATGCAGAAATAGAAAAAAGACAAGAACAAGAGATGCATGTGAATAAGAAGTGAAAAGAACAAAAATAAATGATACGAAAGGGCTTTGAGGCTCCTGGGATGGCCACACCCAAGGAAAATCAGATTCCTATGGAGGAGACCAATATTTAGAAGTTTAACATGACACCAATCTTCATTTTTTCCATCAATACAATTACATCCATGAGGAAAATGAAAGTGGAGCTACAAAAATATGAGTTCTCTCCACAATAAGACTAATAAAAATACACCCCTAGAGGAAAATTCGACTTGGTACTTATATAAAATTATTAGGAATCATTCCCCATGAAAGGAGGAAGCTTTCCCCACCAAAATCCTTTGATTACTGGATTTGGTTCTCAATACTAGGAATCTGCATTAAATGGCAGGGAACACATTCCTATATTTTCTCAATCATTGGAACTGCAAAATCTGTGCCATAATTCCAAAATATATTGTTGATTTATTATTTAATATTGATCCTCCTATTGTAGGGAGCAAGTCCCTAAATTATCTCATTCTCCAAATCTTCATAATATGCCCAATATTCTCACAATATTCCATAAAAATAAATAATATTAGGCACAAATATGCAATTATCCATAAACCTTCCTAATGAACATATTAAAGTTAAAAATAATTATCTAGTGAAAAAAGAGAGGTTTAATGTGTTGAAGGATGGTCAGATGGGCCTTGATTTATGTCTAATTTAGAGGCATGGGCCTTAATTTATGTCTAATTTAGAGGCGGATCAAATGCCTTAAGGGAAAATCCCGCAACCGGAGATCGGAGGTCCCAGCAGTAGGTGAATCGACCACTACAAAGAAATTACGGGGGAAAATGGGCTGACAGGGTAAAACGCCAGGAGTTTCCTTGAAAACTGTGACAAAGTAATTTAATGCAAAACCAAGGGAAAATGGGCCTTTTCTCTCTCCTCGAACTGGACATGTGGTTGCATAGGATTAGCTCTGATAGGTGACACATGGCGATACAAAGAACACGTGGCATGATGATATGGAATTTTTAGGGTCCTTTGGGGCATATCTGGGTGATACATGTCACCACTCAGGGAGTGACATGTGGCAGTGATGACATCACCAATCGGCAATTGATGGTCAACAATAGCAATGTATTGTGCATAAAAAGGAATTCGTCGATAGCGAACCTCCGATTCAGGGGCTATGATATGGGAGCTAGCCCATGGTCACAAGAAGAGAAAGGAATCAAGGGCTAAGTAGAAGAGGTAATCGACAATCAACGATCAAAGTTTTTGGAAGTCATACTAATGGCACAAGTCATAAAGTGTCGATTGTGATATTCCAAGTGGGACCAATCGATGATCCCGCACATTAGAGGTCCCACACATCAGCAATCAAACAGGTGGCACCGTTTCAAAGTTGTGATACCGTATAGAGTTCTGATTATGATTAAATTCGACAGGATTTGAGCCTCTAGCGTTAAAGCACCAGGAATGCCTTAAAAAATTTAGCAAAGGAAATCAGTCACAAAAAAAAAAGAGGGTTGACCTTTTCTCTCTCCTCAAGGGGGCCACATGGTTGTACATCATTGGATCCAATAAATGAAACATGGCTACACATGATTGGTTCTGACACATGACACTTGGTAGAATATGGTTGGTTTTGATAAGGGACATGGGGCAGCTGACAACAGCATGACGCGATGGTATGGTGGACATGTGGCAGGCAAATTCGGAGTTTTGAGGGTCATAAGGGGCCAAAATAGGGTGACATGTATCACCACTCACAAGGTGACACATGAAAAAGGATGACGTCACATCGGCAATCAGAAGATGATAATTGTCCCTCCTAGTGAAACCTCTGATTGTCATCTGCAGATAAAGGGGCTCTGATAATGGGGATGGCTCATGGTCGCAGGAAAAGCAGAAGAACCAAGAGCTGAAGAGAAAAAGGTGATTGACGTTTGACAATCGCAAATTCTAGAGCGTGGCCACCAAAGGCAGTATCATGAAATCGCCAATTGAAATATTACAAAAGCCCCAGGTGCTCAAGCATGTGGTCCCATGTGGGCCATCAATGATGTTGTATTCCAAAGAACCAGCCCCTATCCCGACTATTCACACACCCAGCACAGTATAAAGTGGCATAAGACCGCAGTCTTTAAAGTGTAAAGTACTAAAAGGGCTCAAAGCTAAAGGGGCCTAAAGGGATCAGAATTTGTTGTATTGCAACATTTATAGTATAAAGGTCTTATACTGGAGAATCCCGGATTTCACCTTATGATAGTATAACAATGCATGTCATGGCCCCGATAGTGTTCTACATGAAGGCTAGAGGGACAGATGAGTTGGCAAAAATGTTTAAGATATATCATGGCCACTATGTGGAACCACTTCCGGGTTCCTATAAGTAAATAATTGAATTTTGTTTGAGATCGAAAGCGATAGGGAACCAGCCTATAGCGTGTGAGGCACGATGCGAAAAAACATGGCTGGACCAAAGGCCATATGAGGAAGTGGAAAGGAGATATTTTCACAAACTATCAATTTAGTTTCACATGTTTTGTTATTCAATTACTTTGTTAGTTTTTTTTTTTTTTTTAACAAATAACATCTTTCTATTGTAATAAGTGAAGACGGTAGATCCTGCACACCGAGACAACTAGTCATGCAGACAGTTGGATGCTCAGTCCTGAGATATTTTTGTAACTAATTTCCTAGTTCTCCCTCTCCTTATAAAAGGAAGGAAGAAACACTTAACAATGGTTCAGAATTTTGGGAAAGATGGCTCTTCTATGGGACCTTTCCTATTTTCATAAAGGCCTTCTTGAAGTTTGTTTTATTATGGTTTTCCTAAAGAGATTAATACAAAGTTTATGGTGATTCCAACTTATTTTGATCGCAATATGTTCTTCTCTCTCTGTTTTTCATATATGTTTTTAATTCTTCATAAATTGCATGTCATAGTAGTAGATAGTTGTGTTTCCCTTTAGATACAGATTCATTCAAATCATAAGCGCTAGTGGATAATTCCTATTTCAAGTTGGAAATCAAGCCTTTAAAAAGCGCTCCATGCATCTCAGCAATTCATAGCATCCCCTCTTTTATGTTTCTCTCTAAGTCTTGATATATAGGATTCTTATGTCTTAAGCCCTATATGATGGATTCCTCATTTTTTATCTCCCTCCATTTACATATGTTTTAACCACTAAATTGTTACAAGATCTAGACCTTATTTGGCCACCTTAAATCAAAGATTGTTTCCTAAGTACTCATGTCTATCAACAACATTCCATTTGGTATCTTTATGGATGGTTTTGGATCAAATTCATTTGTATTTGTGTGACATAATTGAAGTGATGGAATCCTATACTCTGAAATTTGTCAAGCAGTCTCTTAAGATGTCCTAGGCACTGGTCTACAATCAACCTAGAGGTTGTCTCTAGGAAGATTTTCTATCTCTTGAAGTAATTGTTCTCCTAGTGCTAGAAAAAGCTACAACATCTTATTGGCGACGTTGTCGGGGAATGAAATTGTGAAATGCTTTTCCCTGGGTATGACAAATCTTTACATTCCCTTTGTTAGGTGAGCAAGGGAAGTGTGGGTTGAATATCTCTCACCTTGGCGACTCCATTGTCTAAATTTCATTATAAACACCTTGGCAACTCCATTGTCTGAATTTCATTATAAACACCCTGGAGACTCCACTGTTTGAATCTTAATTGTGAACACTCTAACAACTCCACTGTCAAGACATGGAGGAGAGGTTAATAAAGTAATTCTTTTATAGACTAGAAAAACTGGAGTTATAAAGTATAGACTGATAGAACTTCTAGGCTTTTAATCCATATTTAAATCCCCAATATGTAAGGCCTCCCCTACAAATATTGCAAGGGGAGAAGAAAGAACAACAAGATCAAACTCATCCTCCACTATATATAGAAGATGATTCAAAGAAATAGACACTAAATGCAAATAAATATTAGGGGAACTTATGTTCCTCTTTCTCTGATAAAGAACAAGAACTCAGTGCATATGAAAAATAGGAGGAGGATATTGATTCAATGTTGAATGATGGCGAGATTGATGATTGCTGCAAACAATTTGATGATCTCATGTAGGCTTAGCTGCACAAGAAACACTATATAAGGCCATCTGAAAGGAGATTGAGAGGGCAAGATCAAAATGAACGTACTCCTTCCCTAGAGCCTAAGGGAAAGGGGCCTTTAGGTCCCAATTTCCTTAAGCTTGAAGCCCTCAAAGAAGAGAAATCGCCCTCCCCCTTCAGGTCCATATGGGATAAATAAAAAGAGCCAAACAGTGTGAGTGTCTACCCCAACCAAGAAGATACTAGTTAGTAGACTATTCAAGAAAATGAGGTAGCTGCAATTTTCTCTCATCAGGTCCATGATCTAGTAGCTGACTACATTGCATCTTTCTTTGGCCTGTAATAATATTCCTCAATTCCAAGCCCAATTAGAAGGTTCATGGAGGAGATTAAAATATATGAGCATCAACAATCAAGTTGGGGGCACATATCAAAATTTTGTCAGAAAAATTTTCAGGGTGCATACTTGTTTTGAACTTTGAATTCCAGCAGCAAGGAGGCATTAGGTTCAACACCCAAATGTTGACCTGTTACCATTGGAGGGTTGAACTCACTTAGGTGAATTGATGCCTAGTACATAAGTAGGAGTTCTATATAAATAAGCTCATTAGCTAAGTATTTATTTTCCAGCTGTTAGAATTTACTTTTATGCATTTTAGTTGGATGAGGAAAGGACTCTCAACAAATAAAGTTCCATGGAGATTTTTTTGGTTTTATAGATTCATTATATTTTTTAATCCATACCCAATGGTTAAGGCTACTAGTCTTCAGGTTCTCAGAACCTTGCCAGCAATGCACTATCCCCAGTTGGAGCCAATGTTGTGACTAACTACAAAATTTGTTTTCAGTTAACCAACGTACAAAAGAACAGAAAAATTTGCAGCCATCTTTCAAGCCACATAAGCCCTCAAAGCTAAATCAGACCATCTCAAATGGACAGTTCTCAGAATTAGATTTCCAACGGTATATGGAACTCCTCAAGTGGACTCCGAAATAAAAAGTTAGAGAAGATTGAAGTTGCCCTTTTCAAAACCAGAAAACAAGGAGAAAATGCCTAAGGGTAAAATCATGGGTCCAGGCATATCGACAACCTTGCAAATCAGTGATCCTGCATATTAGCGATCCTACAAATCATAGGTTCAAGGCATCGGAGCATTAAGAGATCGATGCATCAAAATCCATGATCAAACATGTGACAACCTTTTAAATTTGTGATATCGCATGAAATTTCGATTGTGATTAAATTCGTCGGGATTGAGCCTCTAGTGTTAAAGCACTGGGGAAGTCCAAAGAAGCATTTAAAAAGTAATTCAGTTACAAAACCAAAAGAGGGTAGGCCTTTTCTCTCTCCTCTAGGGGTCACATGGCTGAATATGATTTGTTCTAACAAGGGACACGTGGTGGTTGACGCCACCTTGCCGTGGTAATACAGTGGACACGTGGCATGATGATATGGCATTTTCAGGTCCTATGGGGACATCTCCAGGTGACATGTGTCACCACTCAGGAAGAGACACGTGGCAATAATGATGTCACGCATCGTAGATCGGAGATCGGCGGTTGCAGCATGTTGTGCCTCAAAAGGAAATCGTCAATTGAAAACCTCCGATTGGGGGCTCTGATATGGGGGTTGGCCTATAGTGATGAGGAGCACCAAAGGACCAAGGGTTCAAAAAATGTGATCGAATTTCAGAAATTAGCGAAGTGAAGTGTTGCATGCCAAAGTTAGATCACTGATTCAAAACCTTCAATATAGGGGATGGCCTATGGTCACAGGAAGAGTCGAAGAACCAAGAGCTAAGCAGAAAGCTGATCAAAGTTTGATGTTTCATGAAGCTAGTTCAGTGTGAAGTCTCGATGTTTCAAGCTCTAATATTTAACTAAGCACCCATTCATAGACCTCAGTCATATGGCGAGAAAGTATTGAAAGGGATCAAATCAAAAGGGGCCTAAAGGGATTGGAACTCACTGTTTTGCAATGTTTTGTAGTGTTAAGTGCCCATACTAGAGAATCCTTGATATCACACTGTGGTTATTATACGAGGCATTTTCTGTTTTGATGACATGGTACAGAGATTTGAAGGTGTATGTGTCAGAAACTGCAATATTAAATGAAGGCATGGGGTGGTGGTAAATCAGAATGGGGCTCAAGGAACAGTTAATACCTCAGCATGGAGCTCCACTTAGTCATACAATTCAGGACTTCCAGATCGATCTCTGCTTCCACTCTGTGACAAGCCAACACAGTTGATTGCTACCAACTCTAGATAGTGGTGAAGCCAGATGGTTAAGGCGAAAGTGACAGGCAGACTGGCCAGATCATTGATGCAGAGATGTGTCCTTAGAAAAGGCCATAACAGGGATGTCTAGGAGATATTTTCCTCCCTTCATCATTATGTTTTCCTTTTTCTTATTATTTTGTTTATTTTTTAATTTTTATATTTTCAAGAA
>APFE031054473.1:30328-131990 GCA_000404065.3 Pinus taeda
TGATGAAATGGCATCTTTACACAAAAATGAGGCTTGGGATCTGGTGGAGTTGCTGGCTGGAAGGAAACCCATTGGAAGAAATGGGTGTTCAAGAAGAAGACAAATGCAGAAGGGAAGGTGGAGAAATACAAAGCTCGGTTGGTAGCAAAAGGTTATTCCCAGGTGCCGGGAATTGATTTTGGTGATATTTTTTCCCCTGTTGCCAAGGTAACTTCTATTAGATTACTTTTATCTGTTGCTGCTGCTTTTGATTTTGAGGTAGAACAGATGGATGTGAAGACAACATTTCTTCACGGGGATTTGGAGGAGGAAATCTACATGAAGCAACCTGAAGGCTTTGCGGTGAAGGGTAAGAAAGAACTAGTATGCAAGTTAAAGAAGTCTCAGTATGGGTTAAAACAGTCACCAAGGATGTAGTATCAGAAATTTGATACATTTATACGGGGACGTGGCTTCACCAGAAGCAAAGCAGATCATTGTGTGTATTTTAAATTAATTGGTGACCGTGTTATTTATCTGGTCTTGTATGTGGATGATATGTTGTTGGTTGGAAATGACAAGAAATTATCCAGGATTTGAAGACCCAATTGTCCTCCAAATTCGATATGAAAGATCTCGGTGCTGCAAACTATATTTTGGGCATGGAAATTAAAAGAGATCGAGCAAAGAGGAAGCTTTGGTTAAACCAGAGGAAGTATGTCGAGACAATATTGCATAGGTTTAATATGCAGGATAGTAAACTGGTGAAGGTTCCAATTCCTGTAGGTGTGAGGTTATCTGCTGAACAGTGTCCCAAGACACAAGAAGAGGAAGAGGACATGTCCCGTGTTCCATATGCAAGTGCAGTCGGTAGCTTGATGTATGCCATGGTCTGTACTAGACCAGACATTGCACATGCAGTGGGAGTATTGAGCAGGTTTATGTCAAAACCAGGAAAGGAGCACTGGACAGCAGTGAAGCGGGGTTTCAGGTATTTGCGTGGCACTAGTGATTATGGTTTGTGCTACCAAGGAAGACCAGGATTGGACAGAGTGTTGGATATCCGTGGCTTTGTTGATGCAGACTGGGCTGGAGATCTGTATCAGAGAAGATCTACAAGTGGGTATGTGTTTAACCTATTTGGAGGTGCAGTCAGTTGGATGAGTAAGAAACAATCTGTAGTGGCACTATCAACTACAGAGGCAGAATACATGGTAGCCACTCATGCAAGCAAGGAAGCAGTTTGGTTGCAGTGATTGTGTTCAAGTATGGGGACTTGATCGATAACTTATTCTTTGCATTTAACATCCAATTCTTTCCAAGAGAAGGAAACATAATGGTTGGTTCTTTAGCTATAGCTGTTAGAAACTTCAAGCCACCCTAAAATCCTCTACTCAAATATGAAATTGAAGTCAGACAAAGACCCTCGGTGCCTGACAATGTGAAACACTAGCAAGTGTTTGAGCACGATGAGAAAATCAAGTGATTCATGGAGGTCATCGAGGAATTCTCAAACTCTATGATTGATCAAGCGGAGGAAGAAGTGACTGAAGAACAGAAAAATGCATGGGAGGAAAGTAGACAAAGTTATACAGTTGAAGGGAAATGATATCCCACAAGAACTAGTTCCTTTGGAGAGGATTTTCAAATCAAATGATGTGTTTTTTAAACCTGCTAAACAAGATGTTGAGGAACTGGTGGAATATTGCAACATAGACGCAGAAGAAGAACCCAACTCTCTAACTAGAAGGATACATCAATTGGTGGAGCTCCAGGAGACCCGAGAACAGGTAAATCATCGGTTGGACAACTACCAGAAAAAAATGAAGTCCTTGTTTGACAAAAGAGATAGGGACACGCCTATTCAACTAGGACATCTACTCCTAAGGTGGGATGTGAGGAGAGAATAGAAAGGGAAACATGGTAAATTTGATCCCTTATGGTTTGGACCCTTCAGGATTAATGAGGCTAAAGAAAACAATACTTTTATGCTAGATAACTTGGACGATGACATGCTTGAGCTACCCGTAAATGGGAAATTCCTCAAGCTTTATTTCCAACATTGTACATACCGGTGAGATATTGTAAAATATCAATTATGCTTTTATTTTATATGCATGAATAAAATTACTCCATGCCCACTAGATAGAAGTTTTCTAGTCTGCAGGTTCTCAGTACCTTGCAAGTAAGGCACTGTCCCTAGGTGGAGAGAATGTTTTCACCCCTTGCATTATTTGTTCTTTTTTGTTGTCTAAAGGATGCAAAAGAGAATAGAGGTTTTCAGCCATATTCCAAGACACAGAATAACTCAAAGCTAAATTTTACCCCATCTAATGGATAGTCACCTAAATTATCTTTCCAATGGTATATGGAACTCCTCAAATGGACCCCAAAGTCAGAAGTTATAGCATATCGAAGTTGTCCTTGAAAATCAGAAGCCGTGGAAAAAATGCCTCAAGGGAAAATCCTGCAATCGGATATCGGAGGTCCCATGGTACGTGAATCAACCACTACAAATAAATTGTGGGGGAAAATGGGCCGACAGGGTAAAATGTTGAGAGTTTCCTCAAAAAATGTGGTAAGGAATTCAATGCAAAACTAAGGAAAATGGGCCTTTTATCTCTCCTCAAACTATACACGTGGCTGCATAGGATTAGCTCAAATAGGTGACACATGGAAGTACATAGGACACATGGCATGATGATATGGCATTTTCAGGGTCCTATGGGAACATATTTGGGTGACATGTGTCACCATTCATGAAGTGAAATGTGGCAGTGATGATGTCACCAATTGGCGATAGCAGTGTATTGTGCATCAAAAGGAATCTGTCGATAGAAAACCCCGGATTGGGGGGCTCCAATATGGGAGTTGGCCCATGGCCACAATAAAATCAAGGAATCAAGGACTAAGCAGAAGAGGTGATTGGCAATTGGCAATTGCAAGTTTTCGGAGGTCATACAAATGGCACAGGTCAGAAAGTGTCAATTGTGATATTCCAACTGGGCTCAATCGGTGATCCTACACATTGGAGGTCCAAGGTAATAGGTTTGAGCGTTTAATGTCGTTTATGTTGGATTTAGGCCCAAGTTAATGTTTATTTGATGACCAATTATGTGGATCATCTCGAATTCTTGTCCATAAGTTTGAAGTGTGTGTGGCCTTGTAAAATCGTTAATATTGTGCCTATATATATGGTTTATTCCTATAATCAAAAGTAAAGGGAGGAATTCCTATTTAATTAAGGAATGTTGTTCTCCTTGCAGACTTCTTGGCACCATATGCCATATGGTTTCTTTTATCATCTTGTTGTGCTAATTGTTTCTCAAAAGAGGTATGCATAAATCTGAGTCGAGTGTGGTTTGCTACTTGTATGAATCAGAGAACCTAAAGGAGACTGCATACCTTGGAAATTCTAAATGGACAAATTCCTATATTATGATCTGTATTTCTATCATCAAGAATCCAAAGAGGATATTATTGTAGTAAGATCAAGGGGGGACAACACCAGAGTGTGCTTCATAAGCCTTTAATGGCTATGTTTAAAATTTGGCGCAAGTCCATATTTTTGTAGAACTACTGTAGCCGAACCATGGATGAATCCTTTTGCAAATGGCGCAAGGCACAGAGCAGAAGAAATACCTTAGCCACACTCCAAAACCTCTTAACCTTATCCATGAACTTGGATGGATGTACTGGGTTGCATGAGGGTCAGTTAAAAGATAAGTCATTGGCCATATGACCGTAGTGCATGGCTGAGTTCAAGGCCAAAAATCGAAGGGTTGAGATTAAATGGGTGTGATATACGACAAGGAAGAAGCTAATCTCTGAGGTTACATCCTCATAAGCTCTCAAAATTTCACACAGGGGAACACCTAGGCTAACAAGGACTAGGATGGTGTGGTAGGTCCGGTAGCATGGGAAAGGCCTAAATGAATTGGAGTTCGTGCATTGGCTGATGGAAGAACTGATTCCCATATAAAGAGGCTTAAGATGTAGTAAGTAGCAGTAAGAGGGACCCACATATACAGGAATTTGAGCAGCAGTTGATGAGAACATTCATGTCCCAGAGTCCGTCTCCTAGAGATGGAAAGGTGTAGTGTTTGCGGGAAAGCTGGGATGACTCATCATCAGGCTATCATGGTCAGAGCAAAGCCACTGGAGTGGATGAATGGGACCCAGTGGACCAGTTAGAGACATGAATGGTGCAGTCGTGTGGAATCATCATGACACATAAGCCCAGAGGTCTAACCTCGGTAGTTTAATTATGGATTGAGTTTAAAATAACACAGAATGACATAAACCTGAGATGTGGTGGCATACAAGTGAGCCTGGAAAACCTTTCATTGGTGTATGTGCGGACCCAGATACATATCAACCCGGATGGTCAACCTCAGAGTAGTTCGTGAATGTGCAAGCGAAATGGGAGAGGTAACAGAGCTCGAGAGATGAGAAAGGTTACCATCAGACGATGGCTTGTCAATTGAAATATATCTATGTAAGTATGTGTGTGTGTGTGTGTAGTTAGTGCAAGAATGCATGGATTAATGTATGTATATGGATATATGGTATAGTTCATTATGTACCCAAACCGTGAGCGGGTCGGAAACTAATATGACCACACTAAGTGGTGATAAAAGGTTGACTGGATTGCCACGTGGTGCCATGTGGTAGAGGGATGATGAGGTAGTGAAAACTTTGAAGAGTTATAACTCTTGACCCAGAGGCCAGATTTGGGAAACAAATTACATCATTGGAATCATTTTGACGGGACGAACACAACAACGATGCATAATTGAGGATTTAAGTTAGTTGAAAAGATCAAAAACTTTAGACCCTATTTCCATAATGACACCTTGGATCTTGGGTCAACATAGTAACCATCTCCTTCTAATCTGTGTTTTTGTGGGGATTAGTAGGGCATATGTTACATATTATATTATGGATCTAACATTTGGAAGTTAGTATGTGAATTTTGTGGCCCATATCCTATCTCATCTAAGGTGACGCAGAAGAATGCACAAGCGAGGTGTGTGATCTACAAAAATATTCATAATGCAGATATCAAAAAGATAACATATGAGAAATCTATAAAGGATATTTGGGACATGTTGCAAGTGTTGTATGGAGGTGACATTAGCAACAAAAATGTGAGAAGAATGGAAAAAAGAAGAATAAGGGCCTTCAAAAGTAAGAATTTGAGCTAGAAGAGTCTCATCCCCCTAGTGTGAATGGTAAAACTAATAAGGAGAAATTAGAAAATGGATCAGAAAAACCAGGTGTGCACCAACATGGTAAAATTATGCTAATGAACTACTTTGAGTTATAGTTTAGACAGATCTAATGGTAGCCATGTTGAGTTGAATAGTGAAGATGAGAATGATGTTAGGCTTATTACAATTGAGTATGAGTATTCCATGGTGGTTATTGTTAAACTAATTGTTGAAGTGAGTATGTTGATAGTTGTATGTATAGATCATGATAATTTAATGTGCATCTTTGATGAGAACGAGAATGGGATGAGAGAAGAATTCGTTAGTTTGAAGACTCAATTAAAGGGTGGAAAGAGATGATGATGTGATGGCCAAATAACAAAATTAAAAGGAGAGACAAGTTGAAAGGCTTGAAGCTGAAGTTGTCACATTAAGAAAGAAACTAGAAGAGAAGGACAATCAACTCAAGAAAGTGAAGAGAACCATGGCTTTGGAAAGAATTCTTAGTAGCCATAGATATCCCATGAATAGATCTGAACTTGGATTTCACAAGGGAGAGTCCGACACTCAGGCATATGTAAAGAAGATTCCATATCCCAAGAAGCCTATAGCAGAAAAAAGGAAATAGTAAAAGTAGTAAAAGAAGCAACAAGTAGTAGATCCATTAGTAGCATGGGAATGAAGAAGTAAGAGGGCCTGCATATAGGAGATCATTTTCTCCAAGATAATATTGTGGTAGATCTATCAACTTTCAAAGGATAAACAACAATCTCTTTCCTACTTTGATGGATGAGATTGAATGTTATTACTGCCACAAGTTACTATGGACATGTTGAAACCAACTAAAAAATTACATTGTATAGATATAATAAACATTCATGCTATGATATGGGCATCCAAGGATATCATCGAACATGTATACTAGTTCTTTTAATGGCTATTGTTTTTCTTGTAATCTGTTTGGCCACAAGGCGATTGATTGTTGATCTACTCCATGGAGTAGAAACACATTTTATGCAAGGGATAGATCTAGCATGAGAAGTATAATATTGGACCCTCTATCCATGTATCTCGATCATGTCAGGTGTTTTACCTATGACAAATTTGATCACATGGCTAGAGATTTCTAGTTTTTCAATTCCTCAAAGCATATCTGGAAAAATGAGTAGTTGATATAGAGTAGGCCTAGCTGAAGACTTAAAGAGAATGTGAATGTCAAGAAGCATCATATTGTAATATGGGTGAAGAAGGAGTAGTATATCATAAAGTAGAGAGTTCATCCCCCTTTGCAGTCCATAGTCACTTGAAGCATATTCATAAAAAAATGTAGAAGTGTATGAGAGGTGCATAGCCTCAAGGGGAGCGTATGAAAACAATATAATAAGGTGATGAGTTCATGGATATTAGTAGTAACAACAACATGGTGTGATCATGAGCCTAATTGCATGATCAAGTTCACAGGATCAGGTTTCCTATTAGAGTTATATTGAGCTCAAGGGGAGCTATACTTCCATCTATGGTTTCAAGGCTTACTTTTTATATTATGTTAATTTTCACTCATTCCTTGTAGCAGATGCATGTATTGTATTCATGAGTGAAAATGCATGAGAACGACCTTGTTGTACTTGCTATTATTATCATTAGTCAATAATCCTAGTGTGAGTCAGGTTTGAGAGCAAGATTCATTTGGCATACATCAAAGTGAATCACTTATTTCAACCTTGTAAAGCACTCTTGTTTGCATTTGAGAAACCTTGTATCATTGTTGTTTCATCAATTGGTGCATTGGTTGAGATACATGAGAGTCATTGGTCTAAGCTTGGGTAGAAGGAAGACATCTTGTGTTAGGGGTGCATCGAAAATAAGTTATCTTGAATTTATTGTCTCAACCATGTATGGATCTTAGGGTCATTGGTATAAGCCCCATGTGCACTTGTATATCATTTCCATGGTGGTTGAATGGTGTTTTGTAATAGGCGTGCATAGTATAGAAGGTCCTAAGTTTTGGCATGTATTCATTTCAGCCATGCATGGGCTTGGATTTCATTGATGTAGCCATGTATCATGTTTGTGAAGACTTGTACCTTATGTTCATATTTTGGCCATGATGTGTATGGAGTTTTTAGTCCATGAGGAGTGGCCTCTTGCACATGGCAAGGAGGAAATGGAAACAAAATGTGTTAAATAACATCTGTGAAAAGTAATTTGCAACTGCCATTACATATTTAGGGGGAGCATGTTCAGCTTAAAGAAGAGCATCGTGTTGGCCTAGTTGGCACATGCCAACATTTTCCTTGGGTACCAATGCCTATCTTACAGGATGTTGGAGCTAATCCAGATTTATCAACAAATCATTTGGCATCGACTTTGTTTATTAGTATCAACATGGTATATTAAGAGGTGTCAACATGGTGTGTTAATGAAGAAAGGTCACCCTTTTCCATTGATGTAAAAGGGGGAGAGTGACACAACCACTAGTAGAGAATGAAGACCATTCAACATACAATGAAGAAAATTAGTTTACTAGAGTGGTTGAAGGTTGCCATCAAATTTAAAGGGAGAGAATGTTAGTAGCATGGTGTTGGCATTGAATTCAATCATAGAGATAGTTGTATTGGCACTGATTTCAACATGATTAGATGAGCTTGCATGGTTATTTGATTGAATATTGATGTGTCTAGTGTTCTTCAGGGGCTTGAAAGATGGTTGTAGATGGTGTGAAGTAGTAGTGGTAGATCTGGATTAAAGGTTTTTTGTTTTGCCTCATTAAGTGTACATACGTTGGTTCAGAAAGGAAAAGAACTATTTGTAAGGAGGTAGCCTAGATTTGTAGTGGAAAATTCATAAAATCAACCCAGATTAAGAATGCATAACCTATGCCCCTACTTGTAGGTGCACAAAGGCAAAACCATGGGCACAAACCTAGAGTATTTATAATAATGTTTGATTGCCTTATCTACAACATGTATTGAAGATCTAGTCATCAATGGAAGGTGTAAACACATTTAAATAACTATGTAACTATTGATTGGATTCGTGGTCCATTGATTTGGTCACCCAAGTAATGGAATGCACTAATCATGTCAATATAGATTATGGTGGAACATTGATTTGTCACCTGGGCATAATGGAACAAGTTAATGGTCATGGATCTAGTCAAATTGGAGCGTTGGGAATTGTTTTGTTTATTCCCACACATTACACTAAGCTTAGGTTGGATTATGCACTCTTAGATAGAGATAAATATTGATTATTCTAGCATAGATGGAAATGTGATGAAGAGAAGTTGAGATTGTGTATGTAGATGCAAATAGAGGAGTGATCAAGTTGGTTTTTGTTTTTGGTCAATGCACACTACCTTGCATGAGAGATTGTAATGAAAAAGAGGAAAAATGTGCATGAAGTGATCAAGATTGAGCTTGAAAATACTCATATCGAAGTTTTTTTGCAAAGATAATGCACATGAAGAGAAAAAGGCCAGAGTGTTGGTGTTCGTTGGTTCACAGTGACCCAAGATACCTATAACAAAGTTGTGATCTAAGTTATCGACAAAAAAAAGTACCAGTGCATGTGGAAGAGGTAGAGGTTGTTAGCTGAGTTTTGATTGTGGCTAATTTTTTTGCTTGTATAATTTGTCATGTGGTCCAGTATGTTGTTGTACATCTTGAGTTTTTTATGTCTCAAACAACGTTTTTGCAAGGTTTGTTGGAGACTTTGAGACATGGATGAGTGCCTATTTGACACTATTGTATGGTCATATATGTTGTATGGTTTTCTAGTTGAGTAAGTGAATTTTGCATGCTGGTCAAAGTATATATATGCATCAAAGATCCCTATATTTTCATAACCTTTATGTAACAATGTTTTATTATTTTTGGTGTATTTACATATTGTAGAGAGCTGAGTGAGGAGCGTCTTGTGTGTCAGTTTGAGTAAGTTAATTGGCTTCTAGGTGATGTGTTATTGAGAGTAGATTGATTGTATGAGCAAATTGATTATGAGAAGTTTTTTGCATAGTAGAGTTTGCATGAGACTTATTAAATTAGTGGATTGAGTTGCATTGAGCTTAGAGTATGTGTGGGTCTAGTATGAAAATGGGATGAAATGTGGCCCATGGTTGTTTGTATTGAGTTAGGTGGATCCAGTGTGAAAATTGTGAAACATGGTCCATAAAAGAGGTTGAATGTTGGGGCCTTCTGTGATAACAAGTGTTGGCTTGCAAATTCAAGGGTAGTGGCATACTTTAGGCAGTGTCCTGAGAACTTGGGAGTTGTTGGCTTCCTTCTAATGGTGGATGGAAAATATTATTAGGTGTTAGGTCATCCAATAGGTGGTGGCTTCTAGCAGATGGTGGTCTGTAGAGTTCAGGAAGTGGTGGCTTCTGTCAGGTATTAGCGTAGAACGATATTTGATCACATGATTATAAAGTTATGGATTTCACACTGGCGGTGGCTAGTGCATATGTAAAAGAATATTTTGATTACTAAGAATAAGAGTGAATCAGAGGAAAGTGAATGGAAATTTTTCTCCTGGAAGAGTTTCTACCTTACATAATGTGTCTTTATGTGTTATGATATGCTAATTGATTAATGTGCTACTAACTAACTATTGCATAACTCAGTTAATTTGTAAATAAGGGTAAAATTTGAAAATATTGATCCATCCACACAATATTAATTCACTTCTCCCCCTCTGCCCCCCCCCCACAAATATTGTTAAACTTCCAACACCCTATATATCTCTTAGGATGTTGACTAATTCATAATGGATTATCATATAATTTTATGTCAGTTTTGGTAATTTATAGGTGGAAGAAATAAAGTTGTTAACTTATAGGACCCATTTTAGATGCATTTTTTCTTTGTGATTTGGGGCCCATAAACTTTTGGAACCCATTTGAGGCCTTAAACAATCATTTTTTCGGTCAAAAGTTTGGGGAAAATGTTTGAAACCTATGGACATATTATAGACATAGAGAGCTTTCCAAAAATGTGAATATCACCTCAATTAGAGTATGCATCTGGAAATTATGCCTCTCACAAGTTGACCTATATTATTGACCACCATGGTACTAATTGGATCCCATATTTGATCACATTACTTAGATATGTGGAGGTAGTCTTTTGTGGATGTTCAAGAATATTATAGATGGTATAAATACCTAGCATTAATTAGGGATAAAGGAATATAAAATCCCTAATCCTAACCATAAATGTCTATAAAACTATGTTAAATATTGGCCTGCTATGAAAGGAATGGGTGTCAAAGATACTTACTTTGGTGTTTTGTGGGAATATGTAAGATATAAAAATGGATCTAAGAAACAAGTCTTAAAACCCTAACCATGGGAGATTAATATAGTAATGGCAATCTATGAGGCGAGTCAAAGAAGGAATTTCAAATCTAGAATCAAAATTCATTAACATATCTTGAAACATGGGCATCCTCATGGAAGTTCTAGAGAGCAAGTTTGGACCTTTTGGGAGTTTGGTGGCTCTAACTCAAAAGATAAATTATACACGAAATGTAGAGATAATGAAGACCTATAAAAGGATTCATGAAAAGAGATAGAGAAAGTTATACCAAGTTCCAATGTCAATACTTCTTCCTAATCTATGTTTACTTGGAAGCAAAAGTGGACATTAAACCATATCATGGTGAGATTGATCTTTGTTAAATTTATTTGGTGGTTGCAATAGTTAAAATTTTATTTTGGTGTTCATAACATAGGGGATGAGAAAAATATTTCATTTTCCTATCAAAGGTTATAGGTCATGCCCAAATGTTTTTGGAACATCACATGGATATGATTATACTAGAGGGTGATCCAATAGTAACTAAGTGGGAGGTGTTTAAAACCATCACTAATTCTTACTTCTAGGCCATTCGGTATAAAGAGGAATATTGGATCCACTGGAATTACTTATATCATAAGAAAGGGTAGAGTGTGGAAGGGTACACCACTAAGTTCAAAAAAATGGCCATTATGTTAGGGTATATCTGCCAAGAATGAGGATGTATTCATTAAGTATTTGGGTAGTGTACACAATTATTTACAAAGGTGAGTGATGCTCTTTAAAGCTAGGATAATTGATGAGTCCCATGTGTAAGCATAGTATCTATAGAATGTGAGTAAGAAAAAAGGACAACCAAGTGGTTCCAAGCAAAAACATCGCCTATATGTTTCCATGGTGGGAATGAATAATTAGAAAGGAAATCATAATAAGGAAACAACCATTGCACATTAATTAGTGCAAGGATTCAAACAATAATTGTAACCATCATAATATTTATTTTCATACCAAAGATAATGGTTGGAAGATACCTTTAGATTTTGAGCAATAGAACCATAAGAAGGATGTCAAGATGGACATGCCAGTTGTTGATTCATGTAACTAGGTAGAGAGTAGCTCATATGTAGATGAAAATATTGTCTACACTATAATGCATAATGGATTAAATCTAGTAAGTATCCATCCCAAGGAAGATAATTAGATGACTAAAATTTTCCATATTAAGATCCAAGTCAAGAAGATAAAGTGGATGCTCCATTTTATTCTGATTTACATGCCAACCTCATAGAAAAAGATCTAGTCAACAAGCTTGGAATATAATTTCATGTCCATCCTCATCCATATCGATTGGGATGGGTTTATAAGGATGTAGAGCTCATAGCACCAAGTAGTGTAAGATTACTTTTTTTATAAGTTAAAAATATGTTAATGAAGTGGAATCAGATATAGCACCATTTATTGTGTGTAGCATATTGTTCGGAAGATTCTACATGTACACAAGATATATGATGTTTATGAGGAGATAAAACTAAATCACCTAATAAAGGATGGGAATTCCTTCATAATTAATGCATATAAGCATAAAACCAAGTTATCTCTACTAAGTGCTAATCCACCCAAGAAATTGATAAGTTCAAGAAGTTTGAATCACTTTTCTTGAGAGAGAATCAACTAGGAGATTAATCAACAAAAGTAAAGGAATTTCTAGTGGGACGTACTAAAGAGAAATAACATCAATCAGAGAATTTTTGTAGACATATGAAGAAGTGTTCTAGGATCCTAAAGGATTACCACCTAAGATGGAAATGAAGCATGAGATATAGTTGTTGCATAAATCCTTGTTTCCAAACATTGCGTTGCATAAAAAAATCATCTTAGAAGAAGTTGAAGTGAAGAAACAATTGCAACAACTATTGTGGCATGGAGTAATTCATCCATGCACATCATGGTGTGGGTCACCTATTAGCATAGTACTCAAGAAGGATGTCAATTGGAGAATTTATATTGAATATAGATCTTTGAAGAAGATCACCCTCAAGAATTGATTCCCTCTACCCAAAATTGATGACTTGTTGGATTAGTTATAGCATGTCAAGTACTTCACCAAGTTGGATCTCAAATCAGGATTCCACTAGGTAAAAGTTAAAGAAAAAGACACTTGAAATACTTCCATCAAGGTAATACAAGGTCTATATCAATGGATGGTGATCCCTATTGGTTTATGTAATGCATTAGGTACATTTATTCATTTGGTGAATAATGTATTACACCCCTCTAGATTCATTTGTGATAGTGTACTTATATGATATATTAGTTCATAGCTCTACTTGGGAAGAGAATATGTCATATATGATATAGGTGTTAAAGACTTTGAGAATGCATCAACTATTAGAAACCCTTAAGAAATGTGAATTTTATCAACAATTATTATTGTATATGGGGTATGTGATAACTGAAGGGGAACTTAGCATCGATTTGACAAAGAAATCCAAAAGAACCAAACAAGGGTAGTACGAACTTTAACAAGTTGGGTTGAAAAGGATACTCCTAGGCAAGGCCAAATAGTATTCTAGGGAGAAGTTTAGGGAAAATGTCCATTAATAAACTAAATCGAATTAAATAAAATTTTAATATCATTTTAAAATGATTATATATATATATATATAATATATATATATATATATATATATATATATATTTTCTACAAAACTTGGTTGAACTCTTTGATCTAATGTTTCTTTTACAATTGACCAAACACATGTAGATTAGGGAACCAAATGTATATGGGAATTCGCAGATAATTATAAACTAGATGAATGAAATATCTAGATTAAGGAATCACGATCCCTTTCTACTCTATCAAAATATTATGCTAAGAATTCAATATTTGGCACACGTATCTTTTACTTGTGTTTACAAGGAAGAAAATCAAGATGAAAACCAACTATCAAAAGCTAGATTGGAAATGGATAAATGAATCTAGAAAATCAAAGACAATCAAGAAGGTCTACTCCACCTTCTTTAGCTACACCTCTAGGACTTACTAACAGGATTCCATGATGCTTCGGTTACTTTTTGTGAACTAGTTGGGTCACTTATGGACAGGTTTATATGCAATAGGATATATGTTTTCATGTTTATATACATCACTCTTTATATATGATGGAAAATATTATGGTATTTAGATATATGGCTAATACAAAATGGCATATCTACAAGATATTTTGCTCCCATGCACCATAAAGGGCTTGAAAAACCAGTACAGGATCTTTTTCTGTGACATTTCTTTTGGACTTTCTCCTTCATCATGGAGTGATCATGGGATCACTAGGATATTTAATTTTTGTGTAACTTCTTTGAGACGCTTATGGTGTATCTGCCTTTTAAAGCATATTTTTTTGGGGGAAAACCCACCTGAATGATGCATAACATTTTCACCATGTATTTTATTTCATCTATAAATAGAATATAGACATTTTTACATGGAATATATATATATATATATATATACTATATATATATATATATATATATATAGTATGATGAATATACTTATGCAATTAATTATTAAATCATTTACAAATATAAGTTGTTTAAACTTATATAGTTAAACATAACATCAAACAATAAATAAATGTTATGGATAGAACACTTATCATTATGAATGCGTATACAACAAGTTATGGACATTGAACATTCCACTCAATCATAGACATTGTTGCACCAATTCGTTCTACAACAAACCAACCTCGAGCTAGAGCCATGAGGTTACATGGATGGATATGCTCCCATGTTTGGTTACAGTCCACACGAAAAACCCAATAAGAAGTAATTTCTCAATGGCATGACTTCTACAACAATTCCAACCACCCCACTCTTTGTCCCATCAATATACATGATCCAAGGTATGAAATTTCCTTCTCCGCACAAAAGTCCCTTAGACAACCTCCATTGCCTCCAAGGATCCAACACAAATTGACCAAGAATAGCCAAGTTGGGATCTCCAAGAAATATAGTTGCAAATAGAGTGCTCACAACAACATTTTCAAACGCCCTTGGGTAATTTTCAACAAGAATGATTCATATACATGAGAACCTACTTCTCAATGTAATTTTCAGATATACTAAGATGTTTTCCAATGCCCAATAAGGCTTCTTTCTCTTTCCCAATGAAAAACTCTATTTTTCATCCCTTCTTCCTTTCTCAAAAAATGAGTTTTCTCCCCTTTTCAAATTTCCCTTAATTTTACTCTCATGCATGTTTGACTCTCACAATTCCCCGAAATTATTATACTTAGCCCATGTTGTCATAACTAAGTGAAATGACTCTCTCATCCACCTCTTACATACATTTAATAATACAAGTCCCATCATAAGCATTTTTAAACCATGTTCCAATAACTAAGTGAGATGACTCTTCTACCAACCTCTCACACGCATTCAATGATTGTTTTCAACAAGTCAAGGTAATTGATTAATAACAATATGATTTATAAAAATGGCATAAGATTATAGGCATGTGGAATCTCTTGAACCCCTTTTTAATCTTTTTTTTAATCATAACTCTATCTTTATTTATCTAATATATATTTTCTTTAATATATATAATTAACATATTTATTAATAGCTTATTTCATATTTTTTACTCAAATTTCAAACAAACACTTCAATAAGCACCCATATAGTTATAACTCAAAATGTATGAAATCTATGACATAAAAGATTGAAATCGAGGTTTTACAAATCCATGAGATAGATTTGACCATCAACATAAAATATTGAAATTGAGATATTATAGATCCCACGAAATGGATTTGACCATCAACTTATTTCATAATTTTCCGCCCTCATTTCTTTCAAATATAGTTATAGCTATAAAGATCTAAATCTATGACATAAAGAGCTTGTCTATCTATCTAGTTGGCATAACATAATCATGAAGTCATAGGCTTATGGAAAAGTTTAAAAAATGAAAATAATCAAAATAAAAAGTGGTAAGCCAACACTCTAGTATAAAAACATTTGCATTGCAAATATAAAGAAGCAAAAGGATAATTCTATATTTGAGAGATCCATATCTTTCTTTTATCGTGTTTGAGAACTCAAAAGGCACATATTCTAGTATGTATTTATTGAGAACTCAAAATGCATCCAAACAATTAAACTAAGAATTAACCCTTAATAATAGTGAATACCTTCGATGCCCAGCTAACATAATGATAAAACAATTCTCTTCTCAATTACTCATTATCATGCATCACCTAGTGTCTCTTCTCTCACCTTGGGATAATATACTTTGTTAACAGCTAGTTATTTTCTTTTAACTAGACAACATGTTCTAATTGAATATATATATTGTTTTTTATTAGTATATATTATATATATATATATATATATATATATATTATATATATATATATATATATATATTATATATATATATAAAATATAAGTATTTTCTATCTAATATGTTTTTATAACTATAAATAAAATAAAATATTAATATTTGAATTAAATATATGAAAAAAATAATGGCTATTAACTAACATAATTTAATAAAAGAATAAACAAATATATATTGTTTTATTCTATCTTTCTTTTATATTGTTTAAAAAAGCTGACAAAATTAAAATTAGTTAATATCATTTATTATATTTAAGTAAATATGCTAATAATAATAATAATTTACTTTTAAAATTATTTCAAATGTTATAACACTTCATTATCTATTTCATAATTTTTCACCCTCATTTCTTTCAAATATAACACTTTAATAATCTTTGCACCAATATAATTATAGCTGTAAAGATCTAAATCTATGACATAAAGAGTTTGTCTATCTATCTAGTTAACATAACATAATCATGAAGTCATAGGCTTATGAAAAAGTTTAAAAAATGAAAATAATCAAAATAAAAAGTGGTAAGACTACTATAAAAACATTTGCATTGCAAATATAAAAGAGCAAAAGGATAATTATATATTTGAGAGATCCTTATCTTTCTTTTTTCCTTATTGAGAACTCAAAAAGCACATATTCTAGTATTTATTTATTGAGAACTCAAAAGGCACATATTCTAGTATGTATTTATTGAGAACTCAAAAGGCATCCAAATTCTTAAACTAAGAATTAGCCCTTAATAATAGTGAATACCTTCAATGCCTGGCTAACATAATGATAAAACAATTCTCTCCCCATTTACTCATTATCATGCATCACCTACTGTCTCTTTGCTCACCTTGAGATAATATACTTTGTTAATAGCTAGTTATTTTCTTTCCACTAGACAACATGTTCTCATTGAATATATATCTCATTTTTATTGGTTTTTAATATATATATAAAATAAATTATTTTCTATCTAATATGTTTTATAATTATAAATAAAAATAAAATATTAATATTTGAATTAAATAATATGAAAAATAATGACTATTAATTAATATAATTTAATAAAAATAAACAAATAGATATTTTTTATATTATTTAAAACACTAACAAAATTAAAAATAGTTAATAGCATTAAAACCACATCATTTAATAACAATATGAATAAAAAGTATTGTATCAATTATGTATACTTTTAAGGTGAGAATATAAAAAACCTATATCTAACAAACATATTAGAACCATCAAATCATAGAATTTTTTCCTTACATGAGGAATGACATTAAACTCTACTATGTCTAAGGCAACATATATCAAAATTATATATTCTTAAAAAAATCATTATTGAAATGGCTTCAAGCTTCCTAGCTTATTTAGTTAATTGATTCAAAATTAAATTAGTTCCAAACCAATTTACTTAATTGATTCAAAATTAAACTAGTTGCATTTCGCCTAATGAACTCTTACATTTCAAATTAGTCATTCTTTTTAGTATTGTATTGAAAAAGAGATCATTGCTTATATGAAAAATGTGAATAATCATTTTATGAGGAAGGAAAAGAAACTATATAATATGATAATTCAAATTCATGTTACCAAAGTGCCAAAAGCACACGATATATCTTAGAGTTTTAAAAATGAGCATGCCATAGCAGTCAAATTTTAGATAGGAAGAAGTTAGATTTATTATATGCGGGAATTAGTTATATATAATATTGTGCAATATTCTATTGAATATAGTTTAAATGTTAATTAATTATATTGGAATTCAGTTTCATTATTCGAGTTACACATGATCCAAGATAGTTAATGGATTTTGATAAATTTCTTCTACGAAATCACAAAAAAGAGAGATGAAAGAGGAATAAATAATCATCTTGTTGCATTGATAATTGTACATTAAAATATTACAATCCATTAACTTATTTTACAACCTAAAGCATTATTCTTTATCTTTAGGCAATATTATAAACAATAATAATTATCCCTAGTATAAAGAACTTCATAATGACACCCATATGATAATGTAGAAAAAAAGTGTGGTGGTTTTGCATTGTATGTATGGTTTATGAGCTCTATAAACCATCTTCCAAGTTATAAGACAATTTTTTGATGATTAGAATATATAGGGCCTTACGCCCTGCTTAATAAAATCTTGTAATAGAACCCATATTATGCTCATGTGCCAAATATTCTATTTATAAGGACTACATGCATGGCCATGCATCCTAAAAGTGTCTTTTCAGCCTTAAGATGCAAATATCTTCCTTGAAACATATTAGACATGGCTTAAATATCAATTTTGGGTGGGGACAAAATCTTGTAATGGCATCAATATTAAAGTCATGGGATGAAGATTCCATATATAGAGCTTATGATTATTTGGAGCCCTAATATGTACATTCCATGAGCTTTAGTATCTTTTAGGCCCTATTACATTGTTGTTTAATACTTTGAGCATGGTTAGGGCCTCAAGAACCATCTCTAGTATGAAAAACTTCATAATGGTTCTCATATGACACCTACCAAGAAAAGATTCTCTATGCAAAACTTATGTCTGTATCATGTGCATGCTCCATGAACCCTCAAATAAAATTTTAGGCCATAAGGCATGAGCATTCCTCCTCATACTGTGGATAGGAATTAGAATGTGTTGCATGCAAAACTTAATAATCACACCCATATTACACTCATGGGACAAAGATTCTGTTTAAGGTACCTATATGGTCATTTGGAAAACTATGCATTGACCATGATACTTGAAAGCACATTGTAGGCTGTAATATATTGGCTTTTATCCATAAAACATGTTCAAGGCCTCAGGAATCATCCCTAATATGAAAAAATTATAATGGGTCCCATATGATTGTTGTGGTTCAAATATTATTTTTGGATGACTCATGTGGTGGTTTTGAACACTCTACATGATCCATGAGCAATGAAAACTATCATTTTTCCCTAATATTTTGGTATTCCTCTTTATACCATGGTTAACCTTAGGATACCCATTCTAGAGTGAAATACATCAAAATGGATTATGTATTATACTCATGGACCAAATATTCCTTTTATAGGACATGTATAATGGTTTATCATCATGTGGATGGACCATGAACCAAAAAATAATTATTTAGGATATAAGATGAAAGTTTCCCTCCTTTGATCATGGTGAAGGCCTACCATACCCATCCCTAAGGCATTAAATTTCTTATTGGCATTGTATTGGTATTTGATGCTATAAATCCCTTTTAGTGGTCATTGTAATGAATATAAACCTTATCCATTAACCTTCCAACGTAAAAAAATTATTTAGGGCTTAAGGCTTGTATTTTACTCCCTTTATTAGGGTTATGACCTTGAGACCCAATTTTGCTATAAAAACCTTATAATAGTGTCCAAAACTCAATTTAGAGGTAAGTAATCCTATCTAAAGGGTGTGCACGGTGATTTGAGACTTATAGTACAAGAGCCTAAGAAGCCTTATTTAGGCCCTAAAGCCCTTATTTTTCTATCTTAACCTTGTTTGAAGCCTTAATATCCATCATAATTGTGTAAAACTTCCTAATGGTATGCATATCACACCGGGAAGCCAAATATCCCATTTAGAGGTCTTATATCGTAGTTTGAGGTCACATTTGTTGATTACTTCTATATGCGCATCATTAAGGACTAAGGCTCTTGATTTTTTACCATGACCATGGTCAAGGATTTAAGAAATTTGTGTTGCAAAATACCACATAATATTTCACATATCTCAAAAAGAGGAAAATGGTACTTTGTGTGTTATTTTATGGCCACATTCATCCTCATCAACCCTAAAACATTCAGTTCATGCCTAACATCAATTTTTTCCTTCCTCCACCATAGTCAAGGCCACCAAAGCCATCCCTCATGTATACAACCTACTAATGATGACCATATCCCATTTGGATGTGAAAGGTCTCATTTAGAAGGACTTTGTGGTGCTTTGAGGCCTCATCCACGGAAAGAGGATTTTGGACCTAAGGTCCTTATATGCCTCCCTTTATCATGGTCAAGCGCCAAGAACTAACTATAATAGAAAAAAACTCTAAATGATGCTTATATCCAACAAGGAGGCTAAATATACTCTTTCAAGGGATTCTAGTCTAGCTTACAACCATGTTCATGGACTCCAATTTCCTTAAATTTTCATTCAATGGAGAAATTCCCTTATGGTCCTCACCTAAACGTGGTCAATGCCTTGAAGCCCCCACCCCCCATGCAAAACCTCCTAATGGAACTCATATACCAATGGGAGGCCAAATATACCATCTATAGGGCTTGTGTGGTGGTTCAAGGCCCTATTTATGAACCATGAGCCCTATAATATTAATTTAATTTGTAAAACCACTAATTCCTTCAAATAAAATTTTAAATATATATACTTATATTAAAATGTAAAAAACTTATTAAATATTATTAATTCTTAAATAACTAATTATAAAACATTAATAATATTTTTTAAATTATTTAGTATTTTAATTAAATTTTATATAATTAGTAAAACATTAACACTTTAAAATAAAATAATTTATCTAATTATTTAAAAATCAAACTAAACTAAACTTAACATATATATATATATATAAAGTTTACTGCCATTTTCAGAAAACATTAAAAAACATTAAAAAAAAAGTGAACTTCTTCTATATATTTCTATTAATAGCAAAAGATATTACAGTGAAAGGATTCATACATCCAAAATAGTATCCTGGGAGATCATATCTTCCACCAGGGATGATCATAGCCACATTAGGACTAACAGTGGTCAAAATTTACCAATATGATACTACCCTGATCTAATGCAAGAATGTAAAAACTACAATGGAGAAGTTTACTATCCACCAGTCTCATTAAAGTCCTGAAATTGATCCATACAAAATACCAAAAACGTACTAAATAAATACATATCATTGGCCCAAAGGAAATGTTGATAAAACATCATACGACTTCTTACAAAAAACATATACTAACCAATGGTAAACATTAATACGATATGCATATTGGACTTATTAGTCCGAGATAATAATTGGCGAGAGAGGATAGGTCTGAACTAGAGCGTTAATGACTGCAGACACCTCCTATTGCTCATTAAAGTCAATCTCTCATTCATATACCACAAAGCGCTCCACCTGAGCCAATCTGACCATAATTTCATCCAAGTTATACCTAATTTCCATCAGGTGTCTCTTTATCTCCTCCTGACCTGCAAAGAACTTGTAATTATCTACCTACTTATCTCAAATGACCATGCTTAGTAGAGTTTCCAATTGACGGTGCAAACTAATAGAATGAAGAAAGTGAAGCCTTCTCTTACTAAACTTTCCTAGATCAGGAACCTACTTGAGGCTACTACCTCCAATCTTCGAATCAGAGAAATATTCACGTTCACTAAAATCCTTGGTCTCTAAGTGAAGAAATTCCTTTCTCACTTCGAGAGGAGAAGACTCAAAGAAATTGGCCACAAACTCCCATCCGAAAAAACGTCATCATTGCAAGGAGGATGACCCAGGTGTGCCACCTCGACAACGAGGCAATCTCTTCCAAGGAGGCCATATAAGCATATAACATGCAAACAGAATGGGAAGAGACAACTCTCAAAAATTGAACGATGGGGATAGACAATGTGAAGGGAGGGTAGGACCCTGACACAATTCGAACAACAAACCCTATATTAATTTAGTAGAGATGTAATATTATGGGTGGAGGAAGAAAATTAGTAGCCCACAACACTTACAAACTGACAATTTCCCTTACTTCCTGAAACCCTAGAATTTGTGTGGACATAAAGCTATATAAATTAGAAATTTTTGTACAACAAAATTCTAAACGATCCATAACCATTATCAAAACCAAATGGAGAAGGTACTAGGGTACCACACTTGGCAGACCAACACTAGACAACTGAACGAAATGCCAGCGGGGTCAGAGTTTTGAGGTGACACAGAGGGTAACACTAATTTGAAGGAAGGACCAAACCCTAAGTTGGGTAAAAAGAGCACAAAGAACATTGACCCTTGCAGTGAAAAACCAAATGACCCAGAGATAACCAAACTACCTTGTAATATATGACCATACAACCAAGAAATAATCGGACCACTAAGGGACTAAGACACGACCAAGCAATTATATTCTAAGGAAATTACCATGAAAATAGACCTCCTTGTAGTCCAGAATAGACACCCTTGTCCACCATGCACTAGTTCGCCTCTGTGGATTTTCACCAACAGCAACCAAAACACAGTCGTGTCACCATCTTGGGACCTGCACCATGCATATATATTTGGGCGAGGACATGAGAGGTTAGAATAGTTGCATGAGGTGAGCAGGAGGAGTGCTCATCATGGTAAGCCAACTATACAATCTAACAAAGTACTCGACCATCCCAATAAGCTTCAGAATGATAAGTTCATGAATGAGCTTTCCTCGATTGTCAAGAAATTCTCCATCCGCGGCCAATCCACCATGAGAGGAGTGACCCATCTCAGACATGAAGGGATAAATTCCATTGCCAAAATGACTTTTGTACCTAAAACTATATACTCCCACCTACTTTAATTTAAGTCGATTGAACCTGGGTAGGTGCAACATAGTTTGAAAACTGTGAGATCGCCACATGAGGGGCATGAAAATCCAAGTGTAGAGAATGGCTCTTATGTCGAGAATCGCCACCCCATATCCCATAAATTTGATCCACTTTCCAATTATACCACCTACCAGGAAACAATCATTGTGAAAGCACCCCCATCGGGGAGTTCCATTTCCAAAATTGGCAAAGAATCTCGATTAGTGGTTGAATGAATGGAATCCACCCGTAGACGATGGAATGGAAAAAGTTTAACATTGAAATTGGAGAAAAAAAAAAGGAAACAAAACATTATCCAACAAGGTCAAATGGAAAATCTTCTTGATGTTTGATGGAATTGTGTTGAAGAGTAAAGAGTTTAAAACATATTATATTGAATTATTCAATCATTTTTAATAGAAACAAGGCGAGAATAATTTATTAATAATTTTTCTTTTGAATTAGGTATTTTTTGGCTTCACGCTACATGAGGGAGGCATCCATAAATATTATAAAGCTAATTGTTTTTCAGGTTAACTATATGCAACTAATATCAAGACTAATAATAGAAACCCTTGCTCACTTATGGGTTTGATTGATGCAGAGGTATCCAAATCTCTCCATTATCAATCATGTATCTCTAATATTGATACTAAGAGAAATCGTGTATCTCTAATATTAATGTTGAAAGAAAGTAGGGTTTCTCTTAGTTTAGTGCAACAACTATAAATTTACCTTAGGATTCTCTAATGTTCTTTTTCCCTATTCAATCTTTTTTAGCTCTAACATTCCCTCCTTGGTCTCTGTTGTAATCCACCAACATTAGCTTGTGCTTATCATCATGGCTCCTCATTCAGTTTGTCAAGGTCGACCTCTCGCTCACTGTAGTGGGGATAAGCTTGCTACTATGGAGGCTAAAACTTGCTACTATGGATGCTACTATGGAGGCCACTTAGTCCTTCCATCGCATTGTTTCCCTTGCAGCCCACAAAAATTTGAAATTATTGGAAGAGGAGGTCAAAATAAAGAGGAGTTCAATCCCTCGTGAGTTGAAGTTGAGGAGAACCCAAGTTGCATTGGAAACACCAAGGTTTTTAGGACAATGTAATTATATTGGCATACCTAATGTTGGTCATGCATGCATTTACTAGTATGGAGCTAAAGCAATGGAAACTTTGCACATGTCTAGATAGGTTGGAAAAGCAAAGACAAGTGCTCCTCACTCTTTGCAAATGGTTGGTTAAGAAAAATGGTAAGATATTGCCTTTAGAATTTGTTGTTTGTTCGAGAGACCACCCCACTCACATTACAACTAATGCTCCTTCAATCTTTGTTTCTCTAAAGGGATAATTTTAGGATTTCATACATGGACTACAATTTTTTTTTTTCAAGACATGTTTCTATGGGATTTTATGGATTTGCTAATTTTGAAGTTAAGATCATTTTAGTTTTTATTTTGGAAAAACCACACTTACAAAATCTATGTATATGTAAGTTAGTCACTTTCTTAATTTTTTATCTACGTGATTTCTTTAAAGGGAAGCTTTTTTTTATAGCTAATTAGCTTCTTTAACTATATAGCCGTTGAGGATGTGTTTTAGAAAAACTTATATGGATAAATATTTATTTTAAATTTCTTGTAATAGAATAAAAATTACTAGAAAATTGTATTAATAGTTTTTAATAAATATTTGGAAAAAATAATTTATTAATTGACATTATGAATTATAAAGTTGAATTGATAAGAACATTCTTTTTGCAAATTTACAAAAGTTCAAAATGAAAATTTTAGGTTTTTAAATTTCATTTATTTATCATGAAGATAATTATAGATTTGGATGGGATAAAATTTAGATATTTTTGCATTTATTTTATTAAACTTTGTCAAAGGCTCAGAAATGAAAAGTCTCATTGTTTAAATCTAAAAGTATATTTAGATACTATGTAGAGATGAGCATAATCTTGGCTCATTCAAATTCAAATTAAATTAAAAATAAAATTATTAATTTTCAAATTTTAAATCTATTTAATATATATATAGATATTAATTATATAAAATTCCAAATATTTTATATATATATTAAAATTCTCCACCATTTAACCTTTCTTTTAATTAAACTCAAACCAAAATTAAGAAAATAAAATTCTTCACAATTACCCATCAAAAACATATAATTGAATTGAGATAAGCACTAAAAACATGAATCCAAAAAGGGCCGAAAGTGTTTGATCAAACTCAAACCAAGGATATATATATAAACCCAGGATTACTAACCCATAAAAATATTTACGATATTTGAACTAATAGAAAAAACCACTACCATCATACTGTGACTCATAAGGTTGTAAAAGCATATATTAACAGATTTATGAAAATAAAAAAATTAAAAAATTTCCGAATAGTTTTAGGAATTGCAGAATCGAATATAGAGTACACCAGAGAGAAAACTATAAATCCCAAAGAGATAATAATGAGACAGCATGGAACGAATATCAAAATCCAGATCCAGATCTGCAGTAGGTCACGACAGATTATGGATACCTTGCCACTTTCCAGCCTGAAACTGTTCAATATCATGTATCAATGCTTTTCGAAAAAATCTGACAGAAATAATGGCAGACACCGTTCTGAAAAGTTATCAGAAAAAATCAGCAAAGACGAAATCATAAATTCTAAGAGATTAGAAATGACAAGAATATATGAAAATGAATATTAAAATACCAGACTCATAAATCCTAAGAGATTAGAAATGACAAGAATATATGAAAAAGAATATTAAAAAACCAGACTTGTAAATCCTAAGAGATTAGAAATGACAAGAATATATGAAAAAGAATATTAAAATACCGGACTTGCAGTAGGTTACAACAGTCATGAAATATAAACTCCTTGGACATTTAAAAACCCTTCAAGTTCAGGATAAATTTGGAGAATGTTTTAGGAAGAATCCAGAGATCTGACGAGCCAATTCTAAAGTTAAAATGGATTTATATTAAGAAATTAGAAATGACAAAAATATATGAAAAAATATTAAAATGGATTTATATTAAGAAATTAGAAATGACAAAAATATATAAAAAATATTAAAATACCAAATTTATAGTAAGTTACAATAATCATAAAATATAAATGGTTAAGACATCTAACAACCTTCAGGATTAATTTGGAAGATGTTTTTGGAAAAATCTAGAGTTTTGAAGAACATAAAAAACTCTAAAGTTAAAATAAATCTATATTGATAAATTGAAATATTAAATTATAATCTCGATCTAATCCTACATATTATAACATAAAAAATTGTTACTCACTGGAAGAATCTGAATAAAATAAACCCTCATTCAAACCATGTCTGTGTCATTGAGTCCTTCAACAAGACCACAGAAATCCTCTGTTGAAGAATTTCTGATATCCTTTTCCCTGCTAGGCAGCTGATGATTGCTATTTTCTGTGCCAACTTCTGCAGAGATTATCTCACCCGATGGACTCTTGGGCTTGGTGTCTCTCTTATTCTCCTTGGATTCATGGGTAGACTGGCCTGTGAGTCTCTGAACTAGAGACCGAAAGTTTTGTGGGTCAGTTTTGATAATCTTGGGTTCATAAACATACGCAACACGGATCGCTGGAGTGACAATATTCTTGTGTTGCAGGCTTGATTTTTCTTCACCTTTGGCAGCAGAATAAGACTTGGAGATGACATGAGAACATTTATTGGCAGCCACCATGGCAGATCCTGATCTAGAATGGGGCGCAACTTCATCAATATGGGATGTTTTCATCACTCCTCCACCTATTTTCTCCTTAAGGAATCCCTTAAGCTGGACGATCAATTCCACAACTGAAGAAAATTTTCAGGTAATCTGCACATCAACTATACCAACCTAGGTATTCTTTGTCCTTCGTCTAAAAATTATTTTAAATTTCAAAATCTCTCGTGAGAGCATAACCTTCTAGATTTTCTTGACCAAACATCTTTATGTCCATGGCAAATTCAGAAAATATTCTTGACAGCATAACCTTCAAGACTTTTTTCACTAAACATCTTTATGTCGATTGCAGATGTTTATGTCCATGGCAAACTCAGAAAATATTCTTGACAACATAACCTTCTAGACTTTCTTCACCAAACATCTTTGCCAATTGCAGATTCAAGAAATACTCTTAAAACAATATGGATGTTATAATCCTAAGGGGCTCTGGTTTTGAACCTCTAGTGCGAAGGATGTGGTTTAATGTTTTTTATTTATCTGAATGGGAAGGATGTTACGTAAGGGTTAGGGTGAGCATAAGCTCGCTCATGGTCTCGAAGTTGCTCTGCTATCATGAGTTGGCTTCTCAATTTCAATGAATATGTCACGTTTTGGGAAGTAGGGTGGAAGTTCTTAAAAGTGTTGTGTAAAATACATAGATGGACTTTTTTTTGAATTATTAGGAGCGAATTATTGATTTTTCTATTGAGATGGCAGATTTAGTTACATTTCAAAACTCATTACTTAACATTTTAGAAATTTGACTAACAAAACTCGTATCAAATTTCCAAAATATTCCAAATTCTACAATAAAATTACCTAGAAGTGTGCCAGTATTATCCTATACTGTTGCAGATTCCTTATTTGGTTTACCAGCAGTGCCCTATCGCTTCTCAGATTCCTTATTTGGTTTACCAGTATTATCCCATAGTATTCCATATTGTTTTGCTGTTTTAGAAATGGCATGCTCATCCCTCTCGATTGACTGTTCTAATCTTTCCATTCCTTCTTCGAGTCAAAATTTGGCAGCTCTTTCCGAGTCAAGGATCAAATTTTGAATGTTCCTCTCCAGTTTCATTTGAGCGTGAGGGTGATGTGAGGATGATATTAAGACTAAATTAAGCTTAGCATGTTTCCACCTTTCTAACCTCAAATGTGACCAGACTAGCAGACTCCATTAACATTTAATGTTGACCATATTTTTTATTTTTATATGAGCTTTAATAAAAAATATATGAGCTTTAAAATTAAGATTGACAGATATTAAATTATTAATAAATTATTTTTTTAATTATTTTAATTTTATTGAAAATATTGTAATTGAAAGATATATTAAACTAATTGTTAAGATAAAGAAAATGTTGTAATGGAAAAGTATATTAAACAAATTGTTAATTGTTAAGATAAGAACTAATTCCCATAAATTGCATAGTAAAAACTGGCATTTGTCAATCCCAAAACTTAACCGAATGAAAGAGTTTATCACGTGTGATTTGTGGTCAATTTCCAAAATGGCATATCATGAAAGAGACTTATCACATATGATTCGTGGATTGGTTAATTCCCAAAACGTCATGTTATGGAAGAATTTATCACATGAAAATTGAAGTTGAAAAATATTTTTGTATAAATTATCCACATTATACTTGCATTGAATCTAATTTTCAAAATATTTATCACATTACCAACTTTGTTTACCTTCAAGTTAGCAAAACTATGGTGCTTTTGTTTGCCTTCAAGTTAGCAAAAGTACGGTTATTTGGGAACCATTCTCTCACTTCTTTTTTAGCATATGAATAAAATGTTAAATAATCTTGATTAATTTCTTTCTTTTTTAATGTCTAGTACACCATATAGGTTTTAGTGAACATTAATCATCATCATCATTACTTTTATATTTAATAAAATAATATTTAAACAATTTTATTGATAATAAAAAAATATTAATATCAATTATTTAATGCTCACTTTACATAAAATATTTTATATCAATTTTGGTTTTATATAATATAATTTTCTAATTGTAGGGGTGGTAGGAGGGCGAGAGATTATTTCTAATCCTGAAGGAAAAATTGTTGCCAAATACTCTTGGGGGTTAGGTAAAAAACCAAAAATCAAATAGAAATGTATGGTCTTTTATTGGGTTTAACTTTGGCCCATGACATGGGGATTTGAGATATAATAATCATGGGTGACTCTTTGATTATTTTTCAACCCCTGACCAATGGTTCCTATCCAAAGGATAATCTCCTTAAACTCCTCCAAAGAATAAATTGTGCTTTGGACCTCCTATCCTCAAAATCTCTCTCTATATTCCAGATTATTGTTTAAGGTGTCTAGAGGAGAGTGTGTATGCTCTCCTTTTGCAACAGCTATGGGGTCCTTCCCCTTTACACCTTTGTGCCTATCAGTTGCCTCAACGCATCATGTTAGTATGGTTATCTTAACATAACAATTTTGCAAGTATATATTCTTTTTAATCAACCATTTGATGAAACTCATTCATGTCTGCAAAAGTCATATTGTAATTCTTTAGAATACTTATCTGGGGTACCACTGACTATGGCACATTGTGCTTTCCATGTTGGCACAACACACAACAGAATAAGCATAGTTAACACTTGTGCCAATATCCTATCAGCATTCTCTTTATTAAAGCCTAAATTTTCTTAAGATTATATGCCACATTTTTCCTTTGGTTCCCCACTTGACCATGTTGTGTATACCATATCCTCCTCAGCAAAAACCGAGAGGTTGATTTTCAAGCCAATCTAGCCTACCTCCTTGAAGTGGATTGAAGTGGGTCAAAATGAAGTCAATGGTCTCAAGAATTCGCACACAACTCCATAGTTCCCTAATGTCAACTCTTTGTCCCATGCTCTCTTACCTGCACCACCCCTGTGCAAACACACTAAGAACATAGTTACCGATCAAACGAGAAAATTACCTAGTACTCGTTTTTTCAGGTACCAAAAAATCACTGGATTTTGAAAAATGGCGATTCAGGATACAACGTTTTTTAAGCGTATTTTTGGCACTTTAAATTTTTTATGTATCAAATATGAATATTTTTTTTAAATGTTAGTGATTTTCATGTTGATTTTGAAATGTGTTGATGCAACATCAACCCACTTTTTAAAGGGCTTATTTCTACTCTTTAAATTTTTATATGTATCAAGTGTGGACATTTTTTTTTGTTAGTGATTTTCATTTTGAAAAGTGTTTATGAGCATCAACCCTTTTTGTTTAGAAGGCTTATTTTTTACACTTTAAATTTATTAATGTATTAATTGTGGATAAAATTTTTTAAATGTTTGTGATTTTCATGCTGGTAATAAAACATAAAAAAAAAAAAAATCAAATACAAAAAAACCAAATTAACTTGTAAAAAATAAATAAATAAAAATTAACGAAAACAAACAAAAATAAAAATAAATATCAAAAAATAAATAAATTAATTTATATATATATATATATATATATATATATATATATATTAATATATATATATAATTTAAGGAAAAACAAATTAAACCAAAAAAATCTAAAAACAATTTTTATTAAGTTCGAAAAAAATAAAAAAAAATAATGATGATGATGGTGGTGGTTAATGTCCACTGAGACCAAACATTGGTGTATGGGACCTAAAGAAACAAATTATTTATTTCAATTTAAAATTTTATTTCTATGCTCAAAAAGCTTGGAGAGAAGCCTCTAGAGCTCACTATAATTTTGACATTGTAAATTGTAACAAATGAAACTGAGATCTAATGTGGTTTTACGCGGGGCACTCTAAAAGGAAGTGGTTTTCATCCTCGATGTTCCTATTCTCACATATATGGCAGATCTTTTCCATCCATGGAATTTTAGGAATTGCCCAACTCTCTGTTTCACTATGGAGCTCATGAGAATTTGTTCTAATCTTTGCTATATTAATTTTCTTCTTTGAGCTAGTTAAAATAGAGAGATATTTTTGATCTTCTAGAGTGGGTGGGGTTGATGACCTTCTTATAATAACTTAATTTTCTTTTAGACGCTAAATCTTTCTCACACCACAATTTTTCTTTGAACTTAGAAGTAACAATATCTTTAATGTTATTTATGTTTTGCAATGTATCATTCTCGTTGATCTCCCAATAGTTTAACCAGGCCCTTGTGTCTTTATGCCATCGTCGATTGAGCCTTAGGTGGTTTTGGTTGGAATTTAAAGCTAGCTTAGGAAGTCTATGATCATCTATGTTATTGAGTTTGTGCTTGTACAATAGAAACCTAAGCATAGCTAAGCTCTCAATAGGGGAAAGACCTGCTTCTATAATAGTATCATAAAAATAATAATAATATTGATGATTAAGCCGAAATTGAACTATTAGGATTCATTGATGATCATAAGGCATTTTCCATCAACAATACTTGTTTACAAATGAATGCAAGGTGATTTGTTATTTTTGGAAATTCATACATGAAACTTTCTATTTTTAGAAATCCATTCCTAAGCTATGAAAATTTCAACAATAAAGGTCAAAATGCAAAAAAAATGGAGGGATATAGCCTCAAGGGTTAGCTCAATTGGTCAAGTTCTCGAATCTCGTCATTAAAAGCACCTTCCTAATGGGAGGGCACGGGCAACTCCTCGATGCTCTTGATCCCTCCAGGTGGATCTATCCAGATAGTTTCCATGGACGTAGCATCCACGAATCTCTGGTGTCCATGAGCCACACATAAAAAAATGGAAGGATATAAATGAAAATTCAAAAGCTAAAGTAGAAGTTGAGCAATGCCCCCGCACTATAAAGTCATTACCCCAAAACCTGTACAATGAAAGGATTGCTTAAAGGGACTAAGTGAAATTATCTCAAGTCACATGCAATAAACTACATATGAAATAAAGGAATCAATGAAATAAAAAAATAAAAATAAATAGAATTAAGAAAAATAAAAGAAAAGGGCAAGTAAAGGCGTACTAAAAAATAATGTTGAGGAAAAGTAACTCAATGCATAAGTTCTCCCTCAACAAAGGCATTCATGTGGACAAATATCTTAAATAACCCCAAATGAATATGCAATACAATCCATGAATTTACTTCCCCAAAACCATACAATCTATCATTACACCTACTCCTTGATGGGCTATCTCAAGAAATACTTCTCTTCTTAGGTACTAGTACCTGTAATAGGGACTAATGATGACCCTCCCATACTTACACTTGGTAAATTATATAAATTCTAAGAGTTATTGTGAAGTTTGAACATGATGTTTAATATCATCTACCTAATGGCATTTACATTTGACATGAATCACTTTTAATGTTGCGTTAGACTTGTGTACATGCTTTCGAATTGATACCAGCTACATTGAGTCATTTCAGCCCCTCCTTGGATGATATACATGACATGGATATGACTTGGATTGAGCCTTGATCCTTTGGAATACATTGAAGAAGCCACACACATGCCTTTTTGGAGGTTGTTCCAGTTATTTTGGAGGATGTTTCCCTTCTTGAGAATGTTGAAATTTTGGAGATGATTTAGCACTAGGAGGATGAAATGTTGCACCCTTTGGAGGGAATGTTTCACTTCGGTGTTGAAGTTCTTGGTATCTTTGGAAGGTCTTCTACATGAGCTTGGTGTCTTAGCATGTAGGAGATAGTTGATTGCCTCTTTAGTTGCTTGCTTGGTGGAGTAACTGATTTATGACTTCTTTCCTAAATCTAACTTAGGAAAAGTACAATAATTAGAGTAAATAAATTATTATGGACTATTAAGCCAAAGTACTAAGAATAAATATTTTAATTATTTAAGTGACTTAGATATGATTCCAATCATTGATCTCAAGTAATACGAGATCTAATCTCGATCGTCAATCACTTAGGAGATTAGGGTTAGGTTTGGCTTAATGAAGTTATAAAATAAGCCTAAGGGAGAGGTGAAGACATAAGTAGAGGAACCAAGTTTCTCTAGAGAAAGGGGCTCAACTAGATCGTAGAGAAGGGATGAGTGCATGGAAATTTTGGGACTATTTCTAGAAGGTTGAATTCAAGAAATTGAGCAGCCGAGTAGCTGAAGTGTAGAGGAGGCCGAGTGGAGAGGACGATTTATCCAATGGGCTAATTTTTCTTGAGTGTGCAAGGGTCATATGAGGAGGAAAGGAGAGGGCTTATTTTTTGGTGGTGGAGGCTGAGTTTCTCCAAGGCCGAATTCTTCAGGAGGTCGATTTATGGTGGGTCGAGCTTTCCAGTAGGGGTTGAGTTACAAGTTCCAACATTACATTTCTGTGTATTTTTTCTTTGTGGGTCTAGGCCTAGATTTTCCTGAGGATTTTAATGAAGGAAAATTGTTAAGGGTGTATACTCGTTTTGATATGATTGATCTCTCTGATTTTATTTTTCTGTTGCAAATATTTTATTTCAAAAAAATACCAATAATTTTATTTTCACAACGATTCAAAATTTTATTTAATAAATTTCTAGAAATAAAAATTATTGAGGTATAAATAAATTTGGACTAGTATAGGAAATTAACCATGGTATCATAGCCACAAAAACTCTAAGGAAGATATATGAGATCACAAGGGTTTTACAACAACAAGTTGTTCATTTTTTACGACAATGGAATTTTGTATTTTGCAGCCAGGGTTTTGTGGCCAAGGTCTATTTGTGAAATTGTAGCAATGAGCTTGACATATGAAGACAGGTTGGATGTGGCCACTAATTTCAATCCATGGAAGGGGCAGATCACTATTGTTCTGAAAACGAATGGTTTGTGGGATTTTGCAAACATAGAGGTCCAGGTTCCTTCTGAGCCTTCTCAAGCAATTGAGCACAATCTGAAGGATGTGAAAGTGATGGGTATTATCTTGGATGGTGAGAAATCATATAATTGTTTACATAAAAGTAAAGGACACAACACATCAGATGTGGGTAGCCTTAACCAGTCTTTATTGGAGTAAACATTAGAATAAGATAATGGTATTGCAAGAGAAGTTGAACAACATCTGAATGAATAGATCAGAGACCATAACCTCATATCTTACCAAGATCCTGCAAGCTTGTGATAAGATGTTGACTTTGGGAGAAGTTGTGAGCGATTTGGATCTAGTGAAAATGGCTATGAAGGGATGTGCTAAGAAATGGACTACCTTTGTGGAGGGGATCTTTACTAGACAGTAATTTCTTGATTGGACCCTATTGTGGGATGACTTCATCCAAAAAGAAATCTAGGAGAGTTTAATAACTAGTGGACAACATAGAACTGGTGGTGGGGATGAGGAACTTGCTCTTGTTGCGCAAGTGAAGAAGGGAAAAGGGATGACCAAGCAAAACCAAGGTGGACAAGGATCTTCAAAAAGTTAAAAGGAGGACAAAAGAAAAGTAAAATATTTTGCATGTTGTAAGTTCAGTCACTTTGACGAACAATATCCAAACAAGAAGAAGGGCAACAAAAAAACATCGACAACAACCATAACGCATATGGATGAGTCGACTGAGAAGTTTGAGAAGAACTTTGCCTTGGTGTCATGCCTTTCTAGCACCGTTACAAGAGGGGTGTAGTTTGTGGATAGTGGAGCATCTCATCACATGACAAGATCTCGAGATGTTTTCACCATCATCGCTAAAGAGCCTAGATACCTACATGTGGAGCTTGGAGACAACGCAAAGAATGCAATAGAGGGCACTGGCAACATTGAGTTCTAGATGGACTCAAGAAGTGTCATGGAGGTGAATCAAGTGATGTTTGTACCAAGCTTGGAAAATGATCTCCTTTCAGTTTCGGCCATGGAGGATAGAGAACTAAGGGTCAACATCACAATAGGTGAAGTAGATGTTGGGCCAAAAGGAGTTGATCCCAGCAAGACAAGAGTAATTGGGAGTAGGGATAACAACCTATATATGTTGAGAGGACCACCAATGAAGGCTCTTATGCATGAGAGTGATAGCCAGAGTGAGATTTGGCATAGGAGGATGGGACACGTACATTACAAGGTTCTTCCTATGTTACAGAGGATAGTTATAGGTTTTTCGAAGATCAAGGTGGAATAGGTGGGAGTGTGCAAAGGGTTTGCGCTTGAAAAGAATGTGAAGGTAGTGTTTTCTCACAGTGAGACCAGGTCCAAGAGGATATTGGACTTGGTTCATTTAGATATAGGTGGTCCTATCTTACTAGAATCAATCACAGGGTCTAACTTCTTTGCAATATTCACATATGAATATTCCAGGAAGACTTGGATCATATTCCTGAAGACCAATAGTGAGGTCTTCGGTCTGTTTGAAGAGTTCAAATATCTTGTGAAGAACCAGACTGGGAAGAAGATTAAGGTACTAAGATCTGATAATGGGGGCCATTATACCTCCAATGAGTTTCAAGATTTCTACAGGGAGGAAGGGATCAAGCAGGAACGCATAGTGCCTTACAACCCTCAGAAGAATGGGATTGTCGAAAGGAATAATGGGACCATAGTGGGAGTAGCAAAGTCAATGATCTATGATTAAGACTTGCCTATGTTTTTGTGGGCGGACACTTACAAGAAAGTTAATTATTTGTTGAACAAGAGTCCTCACAGAGTATTGGAGGACAAGACTCCTAAGGAGATGTTTACAGGAGTGAGACTAGAGGTGATTCATCTTTGCATCTTCAATAATCCAATTTATGTCCACATTCCTACAGAGAAGATGACTAAGCTAGAGCTCTCATCAGAGAAGGGAAATTTTGTTTGCTACAGTGAGGTCTCAAAGGCCTACAGAATCTACATTCCAGGACAAAGGAGAGTCATCATCAATCATGATGTCATATTCAAGGAAGGCAGGACCTTTAGGAGGTATCATGATACAGAGCCAGCAAGTGTGATGGATCAGGTGTGAGAGGATCCTGAGGTTGAGTAGGGACAAAACTTGTAGATCTAGAGGAGTGAGATGTTCCTTCAAGCTCTGCTATGAGGAGGCCGAGATAGGCCAAATAGACCTTAAGAGATGCTAAGGAGCATGTGGAGGATCTTAGTAGCACTTTTAGGCAAAGTAAACAACTAACAAGATTTTTTAGTTATTTGGCTTTGATGAGCAACGTTAATGAGTCCAAGCCTCCACTTTTGAGGAGGCTACAAATGAGCAGGTCAAGAAGGATTCCATGGTTGAGAAGCATAGATCCATCATGAGGAATGATGTGTGGGGCATAGTGCCAAGGCCAGAGGAAAAGTATATAGTCACTTCTTGATGAATCTTCAAGATCAAGCACAAAGATGATGGCAGTTTTGAGAAGTACAAAGCGAGATTCATGGCAAGAGGGTTCTCCCAGAGGGAGGGACTGGATTGTGAGGAGACATTTGCTCCTATCACTAGATATGCATATATTAGGGAATTCATAACTACTTTTGAGATGAAGTGAAGGATATATCAGATGGATGTGAAGATTTCCTTCCTCAATGGGATGATTGAGGAAGAAGTGTCTATTGAGCAACCTCAAGGCTTTGAGGTGCATGGGAGAGAGTCTCATGTACGCAGGATTAAGGAGCTCCTCTATGGGCTGAAGCAAGTTCCATATGCATGGTATGCCAATGATTGATGGATATCTTCTTAGTTTGGGCTTCACCAAGAGTGAAGCAGACTACTACTTGTATTATGTACACTTGTTGAGGGTGAACTTCTTATCTTGGTCCTCTATGTGGACAATCTCTTCTTGATAGGATTGAAGAAGCTCATAAGGATGTGTAAGGAGGACCATGCTTTAGAGTTTGAGATGAAGGACATTGGCTTGATGCGTTACCTTTTGGCATTGGGGGTGTGGCAACAACCAGGAAATATTTTTCTAGGGAAAGGCAAGTATGTAGTTGAGATCTTAAGGAGATTTATGATGGAGGACTGTAGGTCAATGTCTACACATATGACCATCAACTTTAAGAAGGTCAATTCTTCTAAGGGATATTTGGTGGATCCCACATTGTACAGGAAATTGATTGGGTCCTTGATGTATCTGGTCAACACTAGGTCAAATATTTGTTTTTCTATGAACACACTCAGCTAGTTCATGGTGGACTTGAGAGAGGTTCATTGGGTAGCAACGAAGCGTGTGTTGAGATACCTACGAGGTACAATGGACTCTGGACTGAGATATGTTGGAGTTGGTGGAGTAGAGTTGTAGGGGTACACAGATTATGATTGGGTTGGGAGTGTTATGGATTGAAAATCCACGTCTAGATGTTGTTTCAGCTTGGGACCATCCATGATCTCGTGGTGTAGCATGAAGCATCAATTAATGGCACTAGCTCAACAAAGGCAAAGTACATGGAAGGAGGATTGGTGAGTTGTGAAGCCATATGGCCTGGCAAGATGCTCACTATTAATTTTAGATAGCAATGGTGTGTTCTATGCTTAAGAGCAATTTACTTCAATTTTTCTTATTAGCTAGATATCGATTTCCAAATTAGTAATCACATTAACATGACAGTAAATGTAGATAGAACATAAATAAAAAGCAGAAGACAAGCCAAGACAAGAGGACACAATATTTGGTGGATGTCACGGAAAAACCCCAATATGGAGAAACCCTTTAATCAAGTCTTCTTATTATTCTTCAAAAGTTTAGTAGAAAGAAAGTACAATATACAAAATTCACTTGATCAAATACAATCAAATCTATCTAGTCAAACTGTAGTCAACAACATGCCCTAACCAAAAAGTCAACATTGGTCAACTTGGCAGAAATCTTCCTCCAAATCAGCTCAACAAACCCAGTCAAATTGGCCTCCAAAGATAGACCAAATCAGCCCAAAACAGTCCCAAAAAATCTGGTCAAAATTGGTCAATGCATAGTCAACTTTTGCGGTCAACGACTCTGCAGTCAACGTTGGTCAAATAGTTGCAAACACCTCGATTTTTGTGCCAGGAGTTGTGGCCTAAGAAAAACGAATTTCTTGCCTAAAAAACATAGTCAAAAGTTTAAGTTTGACCCTCGTTCAACGTTGGTCAATGTCCTTGTAATGGCCCAAAAATAGATCTGAAATTTCTTCCTGCAATTTTAGTCAGCCCAAGGCAACACATAGAGAAGAAGGCTGCTCCTGCTTGTTGTACGAACCAATGAGGAGAGGAGAGAGAAATATGAGTGATTGATGTGTGTCCAAATGAGGAAAATGACTCCTCTATATATACACAACATTGAGGGTGAAGAGACATGACTTTTGGGCTTCTAAGCCTACATTAGTTTGCTGGCCGACCTTGACAATTTGTCCATAAACAAAATAAATTCATAATTCCATTTGTACATGCCAGAATGAGATGACTTTTAGATCAATCCTACACATCTCTGAAAGAGGGATCCAATAAAAATATCAACTACATCATATGAGTTGTCCAAAGTGGAGTTTGGCACTAGGGGAAGGTGGACCACTCACCCTATGGTTGCTCATCGCTCCAAGAAGTACCCCAAGCCCCCTGGAGCTCCCAGAGCTCAATAGCCAACTCAAAGGGACCCTCATAAGAGGGTCTTTCCACGACTCCAAGTCATTCACAGAAGGTTAATAATTTGACCTTCCCTAGGGGCTTTGTAAGAATATATGTGACCTGATCATCAGTCCCAATATGACAGAGCCTTATTTATCCCCGTTATATCCCAGATAAAGTGGTACCTAATATCAATATGCTTAGAGCGTTCATGAAACACGAGATTCTTAGAAAGACAAATCCCAATTTGGTTGTTGCAGAATATCACGGTGGTATCCATCACATGTCCAAACAGGTTGTTGTCGCACAAAGTGTCTAAGCACCGCAACAACGCTCAAATCGGGGGCTGTCACCCTGATCCCCAATGATCTGTAAATGGGGCACTTAGGCTTCTTGTCTAACTTACAAGAACCTCTCCCACTTTCAAAGCTTTAAATATTCCCAAGTCTTATTGATTAACCAATGCGGAATTAAAATATGCTTGAAATTGTAGGTGTATGCTTATTTTTTTTTGTTGACTGTTTATGTGCTTTAAAATCTGTTGTGTATGCTGATATGTAAATACATATAATAATAACTAATGCAGCAATAAACCAAACACACAGAACAACAATTTAATTAGGAGTTCACCCAAAACTCTTGGGCTACATCTGTGTGAGCTCTAGTCAACTCAACTAGGCTCTCTAGAATTATGGCAAAGTCATTTTTACAAGCTCTTGGCTCAACTCCATTGTTTTACACATAAACAATGGGTTTAGACACTGTTTTATCCCCGGCTTTTGAAGCTCTCGGCTTTCTGGCTCTCGGCTTTGGCTCTGGCTCTTGGCTCTAGCTCTGACGCTGGCTCTTGGCTCTGACTCTGGCTTCTTCGGCTCTTTGTCAATTTACAGCCCTCTGGCTTTCCACTTGAACTCCAAGTGACTCCCTTGGCTGCATGCGCTTCCACTTTTGCTTTCTGTGTTGCTTGTTTTACTATTGCCTTTTCGCGCTACTCTCTTACGCTTTAGCTTCCTGCTTTGGCTTCGCTTTCTACTTATGCTCGGTTTCAGTGACAACTCCAACAACAACTGCTAATTCCTGCCAACACCCCTTGCGATTAAGCTCTTAGGCTTTCTTTGAGGCATTTCTAGCTCTTCGACTTCCTCAGCCATTCCTCTGTCAACCGTGATCATGAGGAATCATACCTCTTCCTGACTCTGCCTCTTCCCGCTTCAAAACGCATCCCTGTTGCAAAAACGCCCGCCTATAGCGTGGCACAAGGAATGATGGTTGTTTTTCCATGGAAAATGAACCAACGGCCTCCTTTCAAGTGAAAATCCATGAAATACTCTGTTTCAGGCTTGAAATGGAAATACACAGAAAAAGCACTATTGGGCATTAAATCTATACATGAAAGTCCATTAAATCGCCCCTAAAATCCCTATCAGGTCTGTCTTCTACTGCATATCGCAATCACTTCAGTGGCATGGCCAATGGAAAAAAATCCATTAAATGGGAAATACAAAGGAAAATCTGAATTCCCAGATTTGAAATTTTATGAAATCAGGCTTTTAAACCCCATCGGGTCCAGTCTTGATTATAATCGCAAGTTGCAACGGCCCGGGGGCTTCCCCTTTGGGTGTGCCGATCCGCCGATACTAGCAATCGCAATGGCAAGTGGCTCGGCCCAGGGGTCCTTCCCTTTTGGGATCGCCGACACCGATCTGCCGATATCGCAATTGCACTATCGCATCAGCCCAAGGCCTTTGCCTTATGGGTGCATATGCCTGCCTCCGACCTGATCCGCCGATCCGATCATCGGAGATCGCTGATCGGGGGTCCCTTCTACCCGACCTTAAGTCCTCCACTTTGCCTTATGTGATGCGATTTCCTCAAATAGCCTTTTAAGCCATTTTTAATGGAATTTGCCCCTTTTTCAAAGGATAAAGGGAAACTTCTTCTTGTGATAACTTCTTCATCTGAAGTCCGTTTTCGCCCATTCAAGTTGCGTTGGATTCAGAATGAAGAGATCTCTGAAATGAGACTATTTCTGAGAGCAGTCTTTGACTTTCATTTTCCTCTGATTTACAAAGGATTTGTGCCATTTGGCACCTTTTACCTCTTATATGAAGTCTTTTAGACTTAGAGATTATTCAGGATCCGTTTTTGGATCACGCCTTCCCATTAAAGAACTTTTGGTCTCCAAAAGACTGATATATTGATCTGAATAGTAAATGAGAGTAACAACACCCTCTTCTTTCAGCCTCCACACTCTTGCCTTTGCATAGTACCTCTGAACCAAAGCCTTTGACCACTTTCCTTCCTGGATATGTTGGTCCTCTTGGGAAGAACTATCTTCCTCCTTGCCTTCCTGTAGAACTCCTGCTAAAATGGTTATAGAAGGTAGTTTGAGCTTCTCTCCCCTGCTCATTGATCCAAGGTGGCTCAAACAAATGTGAAGTACATCTACTCCACAAAACTTTCATTTATACTTGTTTGACAAGCTGTCATCAACAATTGTTAACAACAACAGGAATAAAGACAACAAATGGATGGCCTAAACTATTGCTTCAACAAAAGAAACAGATTTCACATCTTGTGAACACCTACATGCCTTACATCTGCATACAAATGATGGACTAGGTAACAAGTCCACAAAACATGTCTTTAAAACAAATGACCCTTCAAGCCAAGCATGTAGAAAAAGACCATTTGGACTCTTTTTCGAAAGATGAAACACTTCATCATTATCTCCATTTGGATACCAAGTTAACTTCTCCCAAGTCAACATGGCATCACATGCATGTCAAAGCAATCAACCCTGCAAGTTAATTACACATACACGTTCAAGAACAAGGAAATCATCAACATCCCTGTGTTCATGCATCTCCTACTGATGCATGCATTTCATACTTCAACTTTCACTTAAACACACTGTACTTTCAAAGTTGAAATGAAATATAATCTTGCAACAACAAAGTGAGTCTCCTACTCAACTTCTCCATTCACCTTCTTGGTAAAATCCTGCAACTTGCATTCCATTAACAGAGAAATGCAAATAGATGCAAAATAGACATGCAATCTTAATTGGATAAGAACTCTAATCATTTCTCACCGATCCCTTTCAAAGGTACTACCTCTGTTTGCACATCAGCATCAACATGTGAATCAACCTAAGACACATCATCCATGGAATCTTCCTTTCCATTTCTGCCATGTTCTCTTTCCACCCTCTTCTTCAGCTTTAGTGGAAGCATTGTTAGATTCAAAGTCCAACACTTTTCAACAAAATTCCTTTGCTTATGGTAGTAAGTGCACTGCATGTTCGTCCTCTTGACAACATGATTTGCCTTGTCCAATGGACCTTTGGCTTCTTTCTTCTTTTGCTTCAAAAGTTCCCTATATGTGGCCATTCTCTTCCAACATCTAGAAACATTATGGTTATCCAAACCACAAAAGGAACATGCAATTCTTTTCCCATATCTATGTGGAAATTTATCATGCTTTGCAAAATCAGAAGGAAGATGATTAGAACCAGATTTATACCTTTCTCTTCCACCTTTATGGCCTTCATGAGGAGGTGAAGCAAATAAAGAAGTGGCTCCCTTTGGAACACCATCAATCTCTTCAAGGCTATTAGAGTTTCCACAACTCCCTGGTTCAAGTGTGTGCTTCTACACACCTGCAATGCAACTCCCTCTTGGAGCTGTTTCAATGGCCTTCATGGCAGCTTTGGAACTTTCTCCATAAGGCTATCCATAGCCAAGACCCAAATATTTAGATCTTTCCTCAACCATTATTGGTTCAACAATACATTGTGCATGTTTACCCAAGCCTTTTCCTTCATAACCCATCTTGGACATTAGCTTGGAACCTATGCCTCTGATATGTTTTTCAAAAGAACCAATATAAGCATTCTCAAAGGAATTTGAAGACAAACAAGAACTATTTACCTCTTCATCAAGCTGATACTTAACCAAGGCTTCTTTGGCAACAAAGAGTTGTGACTCCAACTCATGCATCTTTTTCAGATTCATATTTGCAATATGAAGTTGCCTCTCCATTTCCTGCAATTTGTCAGAAATCAACTGCTTCTCTTCCTCCACGGAATTCAATTGCTCTCTAAGTATGCTGCTCTTCCATCCATCTTCATACATTTCTCTCACCATATCCATCATGGTGGACAACTCTTGCTTCATGTCTTCATCAAAGAATCTTGTGAAGAAAGCAGAATTTGAGGACTCACTTGTAGAAGTTGTCATTATGCCAATGAACAAAAGAACTTCAACAAGATAGATAAAGAGCTTATTCAACAACCTTTTGCAACAAACCTCTTGTGCTTTAAGGATTGCCTTGAGGTCCTTTGGGATAAGAAGAGTGCCTTCAGCTCTTCTTCCTTCTTGTCCTTCTTGGACTAAGCTATCATATCTTTCCCTTCACCTCTGCAAACTCAAACAATAGTCAGTCTGCAACAAGCATACAATCAATCAGACAACCAATCCTTGACTGCCCAAACACCTTCCAAGCAAGTAATATTTGCTCTGTCAATCAAGCATTATGATATAACCTTCTCTAAAGGTGAGGTTAATCAATCTCACGCTCTGATACCACCTGATCTAAAAATGGGGCACTTAGGCTTCTTTTCTAACTTACAAGAACCTCTCCCACTTTCAAAGCTTTAAATATTCCCCAAGTCTTATTGATTAACCAATGCGGAATTAAAATATGCTTGAAATTGTAGGTGTATACTTATGTTTTTTTTTACTGTTTATGTGCTTTAAAATCTGTTGTGTATGCTGATATGTAAATACATAAAATAATAACTAATGCAGCAATAAACCAAACACACAAAACAACAATTTAATTAGGAGTTCACCTAAAACTCTTGGGCTACATCTCCGTGAGCTCTAGTCAACTCAACTAGGCTCTCTGGGATTATGGCAAAGTCCTTTTTACAAGCTCTTGGCTCAACTCCACTGTTTTACACAAAAACAATGGGTTTAGACACCGTTTTATCCCCAGCTCTAGAAGTTCTCGGCTTTCTGGCTCTTGGCTCTAGCTCTGATGCTGGCTCTTGACTCTCGCTCTGACTCTCGCTCTTGGCTCTGGCTCTAACTCTGGCTCTTGGCTCTGGCTTCTTCGGCTCTCTGTCAGTTTACAACCCTCTGGCTTTCCACTTGAACTCCAAGTGACTCCCTTGGCTGCGTGCGCTTCTGCTTTTGCTTTCTACGCTGCTTGTTTTGCTACTGCCTTTTCGCATTGCTCTCTTACGCCTTAGCTTCCTGCTTTGGCTTCGTTTTCTGCTTATGCTCGATTTCAACAACAACTGCCAATTCCTGCTAACACCCCTTGCGATTCAGCTCTCAGGCTTTCTTTGAGGCATTTCTGGCTCTTCGGCTTCCTCAATCGTTCCTCTGTCAACCGTGATCATGAGGAATCATACCTCTTCCCGGCTTTGCCTCTTCGCGCTTCAAAATGCATCCCTGTTGCAGAAACGCCCGCCTGCAGTGTGGCACAAGGAATGATGGTTGTTTTTCCATGGAAAATGAACCGGTGGCCTCCTTTCAAGCGAAAATCCATGAAATACTGTGTTTTGGGCTTGAAATGGAAATACATAGGAAAAGCACTATCGGGCGTGAAATCCAGACGTGAAAGTCCATTAAATCACTCCTAAAATCCCTATCGGGTCCACCTTCCACCGCATATCACAATTGCTTCGGTGGCATGGCCAATGGCCAAAAATCCATTAAATGGGAAATACAAAGGAAAATCTAAATTCCTAGATTTGAAATTTTATGAAATTGGGCTTTTAAACCCCATCGGGTCCGGTCCTGATCGCAATCGCAAGTCGCAATGGCCCGGGGGCTTCCCCTTTGGGTGTGTCGATCCACCGATATAGGCAATCGTAGTCGCAAGTTGCACGGTTCGGAGGTCCTTCCCTTTTGGGATCGCCAACGCCGATCCGATCATCGGAGATCGCTGCTCGGGGGTCCCTTCTGCCTGACCTTAAGTCCTCCTCTTTGCCTTATGCGATGCGATTTCCTCAAATAGCCTTTTAGGCCATTTTTAATGGAATTTGCCCTTTTTTAAAGGATAAAGGGAAACTTTTTCCTGCGATAACTTCTTCATCTGAAGTCTGTTTTTGCCCATTCAAGTTGCGTTGGATTCAAAATGAAGAGATCTCTGGAATGAGACTATTTCTAAGAGCAGCCTACGACTTTCATTTTCCTCTGATTTATAAAAGATTTGTGCCATTTGGCACCTTTTACCTCTTAGATGAAGTCTTTTAGACTTAGAGGTTTATTCAAGATCCATTTTTGGATCACCCATTCTCTCCGTTTACGTTGTCTCCCTACAATAGGCTAAGGGAGGTAGACCCTATGGAAGAAATGGAATGAAAAAGAACTAGTTGGGAACCAACCAGTTCGGGGAGACACTGCGAGGTGACCAAGTACTTGATTAAGATTTAGCAAGATTTATAGGATTTGATTAGATTTTAAATGATTGATACTAGTGCCTTATGGAGTCAAGGATCTTGCTAGGGAAATGAAGACCAAGTAATCGATTACTAACTGCTGCTTAGATGAGTGACTATCTTATATGAAATGCAGATCCTAAAACTAATGTAAGATGCAGGAATCTTGGTTAATTTTAGTTAAATGCCTATTTAAATGTGAATCCTTCAATCCTTTTTGTGTTGAGCCTAATTTCATAGTAATTGACAGAAAGAAGATAAGGTGAAGCACACTAAGGTGTGATTAACAATACCTCTCTTGAAAATTTAACATACCCGGTGCCTTCGGCGTTGCAGAAAGCTGTGGCTTTGATGACTGCAAGGTCACCGTTTTAAGTACTCTGAAAAGCAGGCTTCTCAAGCAAAGATGGATGGATACCTATTTCTCTATCGACCAAGCTTATGCTTGGAAGTAAATTTTATTATGCAAAGCTATACAATAGATGATGGGATGAAGTTAGACTCGAAGATCAGAAACACTTGTGTCGTAAAATCTCTCAATCCCCAAAATGTTTTGTTCACTTTATGGATGAAGACTTAAAAGATAAACCCCTGAAGATATTACAATGAAAACACAAGCTTATTTCAAATCTCTCTGATACAATTATAGCTCAAAGGGAAAAAAAAAAACTTCTTTGCAATCAATGTCAACAGATGCTCAAAAAATACTCAGTTTATGAAACAAAAGATATGCATTTTATCACAATTACATGAAAGAGCACTTAATTTTCAGAAATTAGTTTTTAGGACAGCAGTAAGAAAAACTTTATGACAATAGCAATATGACAATGAAAACGCTAAGCTATCAATGATATCTTTGTGCCAAAAATTTACTGAATTTTTTCCAAATTTGACCACATGAATTATAAAAAATTCAACCTGTTATGATGTGATTTCCAGAATTATATCAGATCTGATATACTTATTACAACCAACAATTAAAACATGAAATAAGCCTAATGATGAATGCTCAACTCAAAAAATTAATTCCTTAATGTATTAGACAACTTAGGAACTGATTTTAGGCTAATCCACGTGAAATTTTGCCACTGTTATATTTCAAACTTCAGAAACAGATTTATTCAGAGATAACAGTCACCCAAAATGTAGATTTAAGCCAAATTTTTTATACAAATAAAACATAAATGACTTATTAATGTATTTAGCAATTTTTTTAGTTAATTTCAAACAACTTAGATGTGTTTTCCACCACTATTAGAAAGGCATATGAATGTTGTAGCAAACAGTGAGGAAAAAAATGGTTTAGAGATAAAACCTTTAGGCCTTAGGCCTTGAAGATCACTTTCCCATGTTGCCAAAAAAATTTCAATACCTAAAACTCAAATTTTTACCAAATTTTCTGCAAAAAACCCACCAATGATTAGCTTCAGAAAATCAAATATTCAAATCAGAAATGGAGCAAGGGGAATTTAGGGCTAATGAGAGCTAACACTAGGCCCAATAGAACTAGCGTAGGGCTAGGAGAAGGCAGATCTGGGCTTAAGAGCCCCAAAACTTGAAACCCTTGCTCTAAAAAGATTATTTTGCTCCAAATCTTCAAATTTATTGCAAAATCTTTAATGGTTGGCCTTGCAAAAATATTTGGGACAAGATATTGCCTTTTAGGGCCTCGATCTGTCTCAAAACCCCCAGATTTGCTTGAAAAAATCTCAGATCTGAAGATTTACTTGGCTGACTCCCAAAATCTATTATTGCAAACAATTTTTGAGCCCAGATCTTGCCCTCCAGGGTCTAGAATTAGCTTAGATCTAAAGATTTTCTTAGCTGATTTCTTAGATCTATTCCTGCAAACAATCTTTGAGTCCAGATCTTGCCCTCCAGGTCTAGATCTAACTCAGATCTGAAGATTTTCTTGGTTGATTTCTCAGATCTATTCCTGCACAAGTGAAAAGATAAAAACCCAATACCCAATATGTACAAAAATAGAGAAAATCCCAAATACCCAAGTGTTAAAATTCAAAATTATGTTAGAAAATTTCAGATCTACACAAGTAAATAACAGATCTATACAAATAATTTACAGATCTATACAAATAATTTACAGATCTATTAGATCTGAGGAGTATGAATCCAACTCCACTCCCAGATCTGATAATCTAAGGCTTTTAATGGCCAGATCTATCAAAATTTCCACAAAATATTTAAAAGATTTTGAAATTTTAGAGGTACTAGCCCAAAAACACCCTGCACAAAAAAAGATTATCATTAGATAAATCCTAAGGCTTATATGAAGTAGGCTCTTTAGAAAATATGTGTTGAGAGTTGGCTGGTCCAACCGAAGACTATCCCCAAACGCTCAATGAGAACCTAAGAGATCTTCTGCAAACACTAGATCAACCATCAAATCAAGTAGAGAAACAAAACAACAATAAAATTTTGAAAAAATAGAGATACCTTCTACTTCAATCAAAATTAAAAATGTTACTCTAGATCCAATAAACTAAATAAGATCCCTGTATTTAGATTATTCTAAGAGAGCTATTACTTGATAGTTTTCACATAATATTAAGCAGAAACTAAAACAATGTTACCATAAATTCATAAAGAGGAACACTACAGCACATTGAAACCCCAAAGAATTTTGCATTAATTCAAAAAAATATACAAGAGAACTTGAGAGCTTAGTACAAGATCCAGAGATCGGATGAGCTGACTGACAAATGACCTCCTATTTAAAGATAAATCCTCCAACGACTAGTTCGAGTGATCCACGTCAAAGCAATCTCGACCATTGATGAGGATCAAAAAAAAATTTGATCTCATCCGTCGAAATTTTAAATTCTTGAGGAAATTCGAATTTTTCAATTAGATAAATTTTAATTAATTCAAAAATTAAATTTTTGAATTAATTTCCCCAAAAATTTTGGACCTCTTAAAATTAAATTTTTTAAGGACCATCGAATTTTGGCTTCGGAAAATTTAAATTTACCTAGGACCAACGAATTTTGGCTTCGGAAAATTTAAATTTACCTAGGACCAACGAATTTTGGCTTCGGAAAATTTAAATTTACCTAGGACCTAGAATTAATTGAATTTCCAGCTTAGGATTTTAATTAATTTTGGCCATAAAATTTAATTAATCAACCTATGAGGGGATAAATTATTTTTCTAACCTTCAAGACACTCTACATCATGATTTTTACATCTCAAGGGGGAGAATCCATTTGCAAAAGACCCTCACAGACTACCCAGTTCTGCGACACATATAATCTAGTAAATCAAGCAATTTGTAATAAAATAACTTAACCAAATAGTTAGGATTTTCCCAAATCACTTTTACATAGACTCAATCCAGAACACTATGACTCCCCTAAGATCCCAATGTCAAAATCCATTCCGGCTTTGGGGTAAGGCTGAAGGAAAACTCTGTCGACTATCCGAGAATGGATCGATGAGACCAAAAACCTCCCAGAATGTAGATCGTCACCAGAAAAGTAGGTTTACCTAGGTAATTAGGTACACGACAAGGATCTGCTGAGATTATTTACATTATACACATGCAGACTGGGTTTACATTATAAGATGATGATCAAGTTGATGATGATAGTTGGACGGCACAAACACATCGATCGGGCATTATCCCTTTGGCGAAAAAAGGGGGTGTACTGCTATGGGTCGTTGAGACGTAGTGGTCAACACAGCTCACTAAAGAGCTTCCTCAACCAAACAACTTCACAGGAGGCCATACTAGCAACAATATATTCAACCTCGGTGGTGCTCAAAGAAACCAATTTTTGCTTCTTGCTCATCCAGGATATCAAAGCAGGACTTAAAGAGAAGCAACATCCAGATGTGCTCTTATGATCCACCACACTGCCAGCCTAGTCAGCATCAAAATAACCATGGAGCCTCACATTCCCAACAGTGTATCTCAGTCCATAGGTGATTGTGCCCTGGAGATATCTCAAGAGATTCTTGGCAGCAATCCAATGTATGTGATGAGGCTCGACCATAAACTGACTCAATTTGTTCACTGTAAAGCATATGTCTGAATGGGAGTTCACTAAGAACATCAGGGCCCCCATGAGTTGACGGTACTCAGAAGGATTTCCCAAATTGGGCCCAGCAACACTTCTGCATAACTTCTTAAAGTTAAGTTCCATCGGAGTATTCATGGATTTACAGTCCACCATCCCAAATATTTCAAGTAGCTTCACAATGTATTTTCCTTGAGAAAGGAAAATCTCACCTGGCTTTTGCCAAACCTCCAACCCTAGGAAATAATGCATCAATCCTAGGTCCTTCATTTCAAACTCGGAATCCAACTCCCTCTTACATTGATGAATAAGAGGGTTTGCACCTGTGAGAAAGAGATCATCCACATAAAGTACCAAGATGAGAGGTCTGTCATTCTTAATCTTAAAGTAAAGGGTCAGATCAGCGTCATGTCTTGTAAAACCCAACTTCATCAGATAGTTGTCAATCCTCTCATACCAAGCTGGGGGAGCTTGCTTCAACCCATAGAGGGCTTTGTCCAACCTGCGCACATGTCTGGAAATCTTGAACTTCGAACCCATCGAGTTGTTCTACATAGACTTCCTCCTTAATTGAACCATGTAAGAAGGCGGCTTTAACATCCATCTTGTGTAGGTTCCATCCTTGCGAGACAATAAGGGCTATAATCGAATGGATGGTGGTATATCGGGCAACTGGTGCAAATATCTCATCGTAGTCCACACCTTCGTTTTGAGATAAGCCTCGAGCAACAAACCCTGGCCTTGAACTTTTCAACACTTCCATCAGCTCCATGCTTGATCTTGTAGGGCCATTTCAAGGTGACAATGGATTTGTCCTTGGGCCTAGGGACCACATCCCAGACATCATTTTTCATAATTGACTCATACTCTTCATTCATAGCATCCTTCCAAACTTGGTGCTTCACAACTTCTTTAAAGGTGCAAGGCTCAATTAGAACAATGGTGCTCATGGAAATTAAGTACCCTTGGTACCTATTCAGCTTCTTAGTTTCACAGAATGTCCCCCTTGGTGCAATATGTCTCTCGGCATCTTCAAGAGTTTCCCTGAGGCATGAGGGTCTCATTTTTTGAGGAGGGGGGCTCATGAGGAGGAGGATCAATGGGATCCATTGGTCCTTCAACATCGGGCATCGACTCATCCTGCAATTCTCCCTGCTTTTGCTTCTTTGTCCAATAGGAAGGTTACTAATCTTCCCAAGGGAAGCATCTTCATCGAAGATGACATCATGACTTATCTCCACTTCTCTTTGAACAGGCACATAGACTCTATATGCCTTAGAAGTTTCATTGTAGCCCACATATGTTCCTTTCTTCCCAGATGCATCCAATTTGCTTCTATTTTCTTTCGGCACATGAAAATACACGGGGCTACCAAAAATTCTAAAATGAGAAACATCAAGTTTATTACTAGTGAAAACTTCTTTAGGAGTTTTGGACTTCAACGCTTGATGAGGGCATCTGTTTTGAACATACACAGCAGTGTTGGCAGCTTCAACCCATAAGAACTTCGGAAGGCTTTGATCATAAAGCATGCCACGAGTGGCTGCTATAATAGAATGGTTCTTCCTTTCAGCAACACCATTTTTCTCAGGAGTATATGCAGTAGTAGTCTCCCTCTTAATGCCATTTTCTCTATAATAGTCATTGAACTCATTTGATTCATATTCGGTTCCATTATCGGTCCTTAGTATTTTGATCTTCATCCCTGTTTGATTTTCGATAAAGGCTTTGAAAGAATGGAACTATGAGAATACTTCGTCCTTATTCTTCAAGAAATATATCCAAGTTTTGCAAGAGAAGTCATCCACAAAGATAGCATAACATAAATATCCTCCCAAAGATGTCATGGGCATCATGCCAGATAGATCAGAATGAACCAATTGCAAAATGTCGGTAGTCTTACTATCACTTGAGGGGAATGGTCCCCTTGTAGGTTTTCCTTCAGCACATCCCTGACAAACACCCTCATGTTCTACTTTAAATTCGAGCATAACTGTCATCATCTTCCTCACATCGGGTAGAGCCTTATAATGTAGGTGAGCAAACCTTCGGTGCCATAATTTGGATTGAAAAGATGTGTCGCAAGACATAACTCCCAATGGGCTTTCTCCCATTTGATATAGATTATCAACCCTGAATCCAAGAGTAAATGCTTCTTTGAAATTTCTATTCCAAACACGTACCATTCCATCGATGAATGCCACCTTGAATCCTTTGTCTTCCATTACCAAGAGAGATACCGGGTTCTTCTTTAGATCAAGTTCATATAGTACTTCTTTTAGATGAATAGTGTTACCTTGATTCAATTGAAGAGTAACACTCCCAACTCCCTTCATGGGATAGGTGGCATTGTCCCCAAGAATGATCTCCAAATTTGTATCCTTTTCTATCAGATTTGAAAGAGCTTCCTTATACCCAGTAAAGTGCCTTGAGGCACCACTATCAATCAACCAATTTCCCAACGTATCTGGTGGAGAGGCAATGGAGAGGGGAGATATAAGATAAAATTATTTTTGCTTGTTATCTACAACATTAGATTCATCATACCTGGAGTTTCTTGATCTTTTGGGAGGTCGACCATTTCCATGTTGAGTAGTGGGAGCATTCCTTTTTCCTTTGTTGTTGAATTTTCCATTCCTTTGATTTTTGTTGCCCCTGAAATTGTTGTGGTTGTTGTTGTCATCATCCCGAGGTGTATCCCTTTTATTACGACACTCCCTAGCATAGTGACCAAACTTGTTACAAATGAAGCATCTTCCTTTCCTTCCATCTTTGAATCTTGGTCTTCCTTGACATTGCTTCTTTGAACCTACATTGTTCTTGTTTTTAGCATGAGCAGAGAATACAGTAGGATCACTCCTATTAGAGAGCATTCTCTCTCCATCATCCTTGTTTCTTCTTGAGTGCATCTAGTCAACAATTCATCGAAACCTAGAATCCTATCATTGTTGAGGATAGTAGTGTTGAACACATGCCATTCAAAAGGGAGACGTCCAAGGGAAATGAGAGTGAGCTTCTTATCAGCAATAACTTCTCCAATTGAAAGAAGATCATTTTTTATATCGGTAATTGTCATGAAGTAGGATTGGATATCTTCACATCTTCCCTTTGTTATGTCATTCAACTTGTTTTTGAGAAAGAGGACTTGGTTTGCATTGCTAACCTTGAACATGACAACCAACCTATCATACATCTCCTTAAATGTGTTCAAATCAGAGATGTATGGAACCAAATGCTTGTTAATAGAATCCTTGATGATCTTCTTAGCTTTGACTTCACCTTTCTTGTACTCTGTCTTAGCGGCAGCGATAGTTTTAAAAACTGGAACCAATGACTGGACCGATCCATCTAATAAACCGGGTTTCAAACTGGGATTGGTTAAATCCCAATGAACCAGTTTTAAAAAACACATGAAATAATTATTTTTTGTTGAAAAGAACTATTTTTAAGATTTAAAACCATGATTCCAAACCAATAAATACAAAATATGCAAATTTTGCCATATATATACCATGTAAAAGTGAATATATCAAAATGGCATCAAGTGCAATACATATCAACAACAAAATATATAATGAATGAGGCTCTAAATGGCCTCTAGAGTTCAAAAGCAAAGCCTACAAACTATGGGGCAACTGGCCTACTACAAATCTACATATATGATATTAGTGATTAACATTATCATTTGAAACTTCTCATCATGATCAAACTCAATTGGTTGAGTCTCGACTCCCAAACTTTGCAACTGCTTGGGTCACAAACTTCTCTATTGGTTCAGTGACTTGGGTCTCAAACTTCTGAAGTATTTTGCCTTAATATGACCTATTACTTCATTTGGTGTTCCACATGGCTTTACATGGCCTCCCATCCCATCCAAGTATTGCTTGAACCTGTTAATACCCCCTCCTGCAATAGATTTTTAGCAATATTTGCAGATCATTTTGCCATCAATCATATATGGGCCCATGCAGTATCCTTGGCTTTTGGAGGCATGATGACTACTACTTAGTTGAAACTCTCTATTGTTCCACTACTCCAGCAAAAACTCAACACTCTCCAAGCTCCCAATCAAACTCACAAAATCTCCAAATGAAATGTGTGAGGCAAATGAGAGGGGTAAGCTCCTTTTAAAGGTTTGGAGAGGGTGTTTTTTAAGGGAACAACCCTTATTTTCCCTCCAAAACACCCTGGAACCTTCCTAAAGTGTGTTGTGTGGGTCCTGCACGGCTTTGGCAATGATCCGATCAATTTAGGATGGAACCGGTCGATTTGACCATAAACCAGCCAGTTCCATCCTAAACTGGCCAGTTAGCACCGGTTTATGTGTTTTTGGGTGAAGAGGTGGTTTAAACCTTTTTTTTCTGCAGGTTTGACCTGGTTAGCTAATGAACCAATCGGTTTGACCGGTTTCCAGTTCAAGCCGGCCGGTTTTTAAAACACTGGCGGTAGCCTGTGCATTTGAAGGAGGTTCAATGATATTTCCCTACACATAATCCATAACATCCTACTCTTCCAAAGTCAAATCAAGAGACATCTTCCATGCATGATAATCAAACTTATCATTGAGCTTGTCATCAGGCTTGAAGTAAGATGTGGAGGCCATTAACTCTTGTCCTTGTCCAAGAAATCTCAGTAATTGCTCTTTTCCCTCTTGCTTGGGCTTTGTCTTCACCTCACCTTTGATACCATGTTAATTTTAAATAACAATGTATGTTCTATGCTTAAGAGCAATTTACTTCAATTTTTCTTATTAGCCCAATATCAATTTCCAAATTAGCAATCACATTAGCATGACAGTAAATGCAGATAGAACATAAATAAAAAGCAAAAGACAAGCCAAAACAAGAGGACACAATGGATGCAAGGGAAAAACCCCAATGTGGGGAAACCCTTTGATCAAGTCTTCTTATTATTCTTCAAAAGTTCAGTAGAGAGAGAGAGAGTACAATATACAAAATTCACTTGCTCAAATACAGTGAAATTTGTCCAGTCAAACTGCAGTCAACAGGATGCCCTAACCAGAAAGTCAAAGTTGGTCAACTTAGCAGAAATGTTCCTCCAAATCAACTCGATAAAACCTAGTCAACTCGGCCTCCAAAGATAGACCAAATCAGTTCAAAATAGTCTCGAAAAATCTGGTCAAACTTGGTCAACACAGAGTCAACTTCTGTGGTCAACAGCTCTGCAGTCAACGCAGGTCAAACAACTGAAAACACCTAAAGTTTTGTTCCAAGAGTTGTGGCCTAAGAAAAACGAATTTTTTGCCTGGAAAACACAATCAAAAGATGAAGTTTGACCCTCAGTCAACACTGGTCAACGTCCCTGTAATAGCCCAAAAAACAGATCTGAAATTTCAGCCTGCAATTTAGTCAATCCAAGTCAATGCATAGAGAAGAAGGTTGTTCTTGCTTGCTGTACGAACCAATGAGGAGAAGAGAGAGAAAGATGAGTGATTGATGTGTGTCCAAATGAGGAAAATGACTCCTCTATATATACACAATGTTGAGGGTGAAGAGACGTGACTTTTGAGCTTCTGAGCCTACATTAGTTTAATGGCCAACCTTGACAATTTGTCCATAAACAAAATAAATTCATAATTCCATTTGTACATGTCAGAATGAGATGATCTTTAGGTCAATCCTACACCTTTCGGAAAGAGGAATCCAATAAAAATATCAGCTGCATCATATGAGTTTTCCAAGGTGGAGTTTGGCCCTAGTTGCCAAATTTAACAACAGGGTTATTTACTCTTTAGTTGGATCCCATGGTGATTCACTGTGATAATCAATGTTGCATTAAGCTCTCTGAAAATCATGTGTTCCATGACAAATCCAAACATATAGAGATTAGATATCAATTCATCAGAGACAGGGTCCAAAGAGGTGTTGTGAGCTTGTAGTACATTTTCATAGAGAAGCAAGTGGCAGATATTCTCACTAAGCCTCTAGTGAAAGGAAAAGTCATGTTTTAGAGGGTTAATCTAGGGGTGGTGAAGAATCCCTTCCTTACTAGAAGGGAGTGTTGAAGTACTTGGTAGGTTAGAAAGGTCTTCCACCTCAGCTTGGTGTCTTAGTATGTAGGAGATGGTTGATTGCCTCTTTAAGTGCTTGCTTGTTGGAGTAAGTGATTTATGACTCCTTTCCTAAGTGAACACCAAACTACTAAATGATCAATGTTGAATGAGGTGACAATTATTTCTAACTAAGTCAAATCTCAATCAATAATATGTTGTGGATCATGTTACACCAACTAAATATCAACATCTAATTGGGTTTTAGATCCACTCCCAAACAACAAAGTTTATTCGTGCCACAACACCAAACTTTTGTTTGCACCCAAGCTTTTATCAGTTGTATAAGCTTTGAATTACACTCAACATGTTTATCGTTTCCATTAACATTTCAAAGTCCTAGAATTGTCAAGATGAAGTAGAATGCAACGATTTGTTTTACATGAATTGATTTTATTTGCATCTTTTGTGATGGTTTATATCTATGTTAGGATATGGTTCTTTTAGCCTCATACATAAGAAAAAGAAATTTCCTTAAATTTGTTAGAAAAAAGTAGAGTAAATATGGAAGTGTTGGGAAAAGTTTAATAATGCAAATTGTAATAATGTTTATATTAAAAAGGAAAAATGGTGAAAAAACAAAGGCATTCTTAGTTTTTTTCTCTCAGTTAATATCAAAGTCTTTTACTAAAATCTCAATAGCTTATTAAATGGCAAGAGATACACTAACACGTTCTAGACCTTCTACATCCTGTAAAAAGAGAGACAAAACTCTTTTGATAAAAGAGAGATCCATGTTTGAATACTTGAAAATGGTGAAAAAACAAAGGCACTCTTAGTTTTTTCTCATCGAGTTATTAGGAAAGCATTTTAGTAAAATCCCAGTGATTTATTAAATGGTAAGAAAAGCACTAACAAGTTCTAGACCTTCTACATCCTTTAAAAAGAGAGATAAAAAAAATTGATGAAAGAGAGATCCATGTTTAAATACTTCTATGTACAACGGGGATGTTTGGGATTATGCCATATGACTTCCCTACATAATGAGGGATGCATAGTGAGACACATCCTTACTCCTAAGAGAGGATTGCATACTAGATTACATTCACACATATTTATATAGCCACTTTTGAATATCCATGTGTTGTACATGCTAGAAAAACCAATTATAAGACAACATTAAATTTCATTATAAAGTACACAAAAACCTACAACAAATATCATGGAAGGTGTAACACCACTTAATAATGTAGACCAACATTAACCATCATTTAAATGTGCTGTATTGGATTTTGTATTTTGTAATAAGAATGACTCGTATCAATTAAAGATTTGTTTAAATATTTCTGTTTTAACAATAAATTATAAATTATGTTTTTAATCAAATATATTTAAAAGTAGAATATTATTTAGATTAAAATCAGACAAGATACTAAATTTTTCAATTTCTTAAATATTTTTAGAATAAATCATCATTTAATTTAAAGAACAAATAAAAACTAAATGTTTCATTGTTTCACTTGCACAAAGCTAGACCACTAATTATAGTCAATAATAGCTTCTTAAATAAAATAAAAATTGAGATTAAAATTGACAGCGAAGATTAAAACTATAGCTAGACAAATTGTAGTAAGAAAGATCTTATAATATATTATTGAAAAAATATCATTTATTGTATGCGTAAATGACTAAGAATAATAAAAATTTTCATAAATAAATAAATAATATAGAAATTATATACGAGTACATGTATACTAGTTATACGAAGAGGAATTAACCTGCACTGTTTGAGTTTCTCTGACTTGTTGTAGTTGTTCCACACTCTCTTTTGTAATAAAGTACTTCGTGTCAGTGGTATCAACACCCTAAAATGCAATTTCAAATAAAAATTAAATAAAGTAATCGATGTACTTTATGAATTAGAAAAGATAAATACATTTTAATATAATGAAATAGAGAAGGAAAAGAAATGAGTAGTCACTTTTTTCATTTTATATAGAAAAAATAAACAAGTTTTAATATAATGAAAGAATTTTTCTGATCATACTTTTATATTTATATTAAAAAAATGAAATCTCTTAAATGGTTATAAAAAATATTTGAAAATAAAATTGAACATGTTTAGTCATTCATGGCATTAATATGATGACATTTCCCTTTTATTTTTTATGACTCCAATAGAGTGAAAGTTAAAACATAACTAAGATCTGCATATGAGCAAATTCTTAGTTACCTTCAATAATCAAATTACCTTTTAATGCACGTTAGCATATGGGGCATCTCATTCTCTATAATCCAACTTTCTTATCGTCCAAGCATCGGTTACATTTTATTTAAAAAAAAAAAAAAAATTGGTCTAAGTTATTTAATATAATGTGTTTTCGATAGTATGAAAAAGAATTGCAATACTTTGAGCTTCAGGCCTGGTCTTCATAAATACACTTTCAAAATCTCTCAACATGCAGTTATGTTATTGTGTGTAAACAAAATTTGCGCACCAAAATAACTTGGCTGTTTATTAGGGAATATGATTCTACTATTGCAATTCCTCTCTACCTTCAGACGTTAACCCATTTTTTAAATTCGAGAAAGGCAAACTGTTGAGGAATAAAACATAATTTTAGATCATACTCTAATATAAAAAATATTCAATAAAATGACATTAAAAAATTAATAAATATTTCAAATTATTTTTGAAAAATTATACATAATAAAATTATTTTATTCTATAAACATTATAGATATGATATATATTGAATCTTTTAAACTTAAAATATATTAATTTTAAGTATTTTATCATGAATATATTTCATCATAAATGTTATTCTAGAGTAACTTTGGAAGGTATGCTTAAAAAACAAAGATTACACCCTGAGAAACCAACTTCGTTTTATCAAGATGGTCAAGCAATTCATTCATTTGTTTTTTAGTACTAACAAAATATTACGAATTCTACTGAAGGAAAAAAAATTCAACTTTTTATAAAATTAAACTAGAATAAACTGCTTAACTGCTCAAAAGATGTTTTTCTATGGATGGGAACTCATTTTTTTATGGATGATAAACTCAGAAAAGAAGTTCAACCAATCCTCACATAAGTGAAGAATAGGATTTATGGGTGACTTGCTAAAGCCATTATAACAATCTTCCTGAAAACTACATCAACAATATTGAATATAATCAATAACCAGATCCAGCAAGCTCATGCAAAAGAAAAACATATCCATCGAAATTTAAACCTAGATTATTGGCACAACCATTATTCCAATTTACTTAGAAAAAAAAAAAAAAAAAAAAAAAAAAAAAAAAAAAAAAAAAAAAAAACGTTAAAAAAATTGCCACAAATAACAAAATACATTTTGAAGGCTCATCATTTAACCTTTAGCTACTTGATTTAACAAAGGCAAGGCTTTTTAACGAAGGAGTTGAACTAGCTTGGAATAGAAATTTCCATCTAACCCATATGTACTAGTGATCAGTTAGATAGCCAACCAAGTAAGATCACAAGCATAATTATTTAGTAAAATAAGATAAATTACATTGTGATGTATATGCAATCAATCTCATTCATATAAAGATCTGAAAAGTGAATACCTAAATCAGGTGGCATAATGAAAATTTATATTTATCAAATCCTATCCATTCAAAGATTTTAAAAAGCCATCCATATAAAGATCTGAAGAGTGAATATCTAAATTGGGTGACATAATGAAAATTTATATTTATCAAATCCTAATCCTAAAGCCAACAAAATAACAGTGCTAGTTTGTTTTCCTACCTTATCCTAATGAACTCCTCCACGATTTCACATTTTTTTAGAACAAATTCTCCTGCTTGAATTTATCTATCTTATCCCCAAGCATTTGTATAACTCTTTTTCCTAGATTGAACTAACTTCTCTAGCTTCCACTTTACCAAATCCAAACAACCTTCTCTTCCATTTCCTAAAGCATATATTGTTAGTACATAATACTTTATCATGTTGAATTTTTTACTTGAAGGTGCTTCAAATAATAATTATTTAGTAAAATAACATGAATTACATTGTGAATTTTGATAGAAAAGAAAATGTATATACAACCAATCCCATCCATATAAAGATCTCAAAAGTGAGTACTTAAATTACGTGGCATAAGGAAAATTTATATTTATCCAATCCCATCCATTGAAAGATTTTAAAAGGCCAACAAAATAACGGTTACTTTTCTTTTTCTTACCTTTATCATAAGAAGTTTCTCCACGATCTCACCTTTTAGAAGACATTCTCTTTGCTTGAAATTAGCTATCTGATCTTCAAGTATTTGTACCTCTTTTTCTTATATTGAAGTAACCTTTCTAGCTTCCACTTAACCAAATCTACGCAACTTTTTCTCCCGTTTCTTAAGATATATATTGTATATATAGTGAGTACCTAATACTCTACACTATAATGTTGAATTTTTCACTATGAAGTGTGTCATATAGACATGGTAAGTGGGGTGTAATAATCATTTTTGACAACAAATTCTACAAAGTATAAATAGTTATGTCTGTTAGTGTTTGTAGCTTAGACAGGTATTTCCATGAGGATGTCTATTTATGGAAATCATCATTAATTGTATCCTATGTTTTTCTAGAAGTTCACTTTATTAATTAATTAATTAAATGAATAATTTTTTAATTAAAGTGATTTTTAATTAACAAAGTAACTAAAGTGGGTCACTTAATAATGTAATTAAAAGAGTCATTGATCTTACAACAAGATCTCAACAGAAGATTAGGTTTTTGCCTTATGTCAAAGTTATAAAAAAAAGGAAGGGCAAAGGACAAAGACACACTGAACATTCATTTCATAAGTCATGTGAGTGAAGGAGAAAATCAGAGATCTGATTTTCAGACATTGGCGAAAATTTCAGCGGTATTTCAGCAAGGAGAAGGCAACCAGTGTTCAGTAGGACAGGAACCAGTTAGCAGCAAGGACAGGAGCAGCCAGACAACCCAAAAAAGTAGTTTGTGTCGTAGTTCATACAGATCTCGTACTGTCATACGGATTTGATGGAAGGATAGTACCTTGGTTTCCAGGCAATTTGTAATTTTCAGGTTTGTTGTTCATTTGATTAATTCTCAGAGCCATTTTTTTCGTGAGGGAGCTCTTGTAAGTTCTGAAGATAAATTTGAATGATGAACTGATCTAGAAGGGTAGAAATGTTTGTGTACTATGTGTGATTTATTTTCTCATTTTCTGCTGCATGCAAAAGTTAATATTTCCAGCAAAATACCTAGATCTGATCTGTTTGCTTAGATCGTTGGTTTTAGGATATTTTAACATGGTATTAGAGCTCCAACTCTGAGAGAAAAGCAGATGTATAATTTTCAGGTTACTCAGCAATAAAGCTCGGGACAACCATGTCAATAACTAGTGTGAAAGTTGAAGATCGACTTGATGGGGTTTCGAATTTCTTGCCATGGAAGGCAAGAATCTCAGTGATATTGAAGGAGAAAGGCTTGTGGGAAGTCGTGTCCAACCCTCCTCCTGCTCTAACAGAAGCCTCAAGGAGCATGTAGACACTAGCAATAGTAGACCCTGTTGTGCAAGCAGCATGGGATAAGGACACATCGGTACAAAGGGTGATCCTTGAAGCTATTAAGGATCATTTGATTCTGCATGTTGTAGAAAATACTAGATCTAAGGAGATGTTTGATGCCTTAGTATTTCTTTTTCAAAGTGATAACATGAGTCGGAAAATGATTCTCAAAACTAAGCTCAGAGAGTGCAGAATGAATCCCTCTGAAAATATAACCAGCTACTTTACGAGGATCACACAAATCCATGACCAACTTGCAACTATTGGAGAAAGTTGTATTGGATGTAGAGCTAGTGAATGTTGCTCTGAATGGGTTCACCAAGGCTTGGGAACCATTCATCGTGGGCATATGTGCTTGAGAATATCTTCCCAATTGGGAGATACTTTGGAATGACCACATCTAAGAGGAGACTCATAAAGAGTTCAGGACCAACAAGCAATGAGGAGGAGCAGCAGATGAAAACTTGGCCCTGGTCATCAAAAAGAAGAAGACCAAAGGGAAAGTTTCCATCATGAAAGGTGATAGTCAGGGAGAGGGACAATAGTCCGGGCATAAGAGAGATATAAGCAAATATCAAATTCTATATCTGCCATAAGAATGGCCACTTTGCTTCTCAGTGTCCACAGAGGAAGAAGGGAAAGGGGAATTCGCAGACAGTTGCAGTGACAACAAAGACATCATTGAGCAAGCTTGCTTCCAAGTTTGAGAGTGAATTTTCACTCGTGTCTTGCTTTTCTACTAGCACCATTGCTAGAATCACTTGGTACTTGGACAGTGGCACCTCTTGTCAGATGACAGAGGCTATAGAGTTATTCAGTAGTTTTGCAAAGGATGACCTAGGGATCCATATTGAGCTTGGAGATGATGCCAAGTATGCAATGAAGGCACAGGGGGCAATTTAGTTCCAATTTGAGTTAGGAGGGTCCTTTGATGCGCAAGAGGTACCCTATGAACCTGGCATAAAGAAGAACCTTTTGTCCATCTTAGACATGGAGGACAAAGGTTATGAGGTTAACTTCCGAAGGGGGCAAGTGTTTCCAAATACTACAATGAGGATTGGAGTCTAGGAGGGGAACCTGTATAGACTTTAGGATTAGCTTGCTTAGGCACTAGTGCACACCAATAAGAGCATGTGCAAGCTTTGGCACAAAAGGATGGGACATCTCCATCACAAAGCTCTACCATTACTGAGATGAATGGTCACTGGGCTTCCGGACTTTAGTCTGGACTAGCAGGGGCTATGCAAAGGGTGTGCACTTTGCAAGAATGTCAAGGCATCTTTCGCCAAAAGAGAGACTCAATCCAAAGGCATTTTGGATTTGATCCATTCTGATTTGGCAGGGCATATGTCAGTATCTTCAGTAAAGGGCGCATCTTACTATGTGACCTTCATTGATGAATTTTTTGGGAAGAACTGGATCTACTTCATGAAGACCAAGGGTGAGGTTTTCAGTCATTTCAAAGCTTTCAAAGCTCAGGTGGAGAACATGACAGGAAGGAAGATCAAGGTGTTGAGGACAAGTAATGGGGGTGAATACACATCTAATGAATTCACAGATTTCTGCAAGGAGGCGGGATCAAGAGGGAGAAGATAGTGGCCTACAACCTGTAGCAAAATGGGGTTGCAGAGAGGAAGAACCAGTCTATTAGTGAGGTGAAGGCCATGATCCATGATCAAACTTTGTCGATATTTCTATGGGCTGAGGCATGCAACACAATTGTGTATTTGCAAAACAGGAGCCCACATCGGATTCTGGAGGATAAGACTTTGAAGGAAGCATTCAAAAGAAATAAGCCTAAGATAGGACATCTCAGGATATTTGGTTGTCTAGGCTACATCCACAAGCCTAAGAAAAATAGGACGAAGTTGCCTCAGGTCAGAGGGGCATTTTAGTAGGATACAATGAGGATTCAAAGGCTTATAGAGTCTTCCTGACAGATAAGGGGAAGATAAAGTTGAGCCGAGATGTCAAGTTCAAGAACTTGGCATCTAGGAAATCTCATTACCCACCAACAGTTGCAGAGGGACCTCAGGAGGAGGAAACAAAGGAGGAGCTGATAGCAGAGACTTCCTGTAGCGGAGATAGCCAACCTTTAGTGCAAGAGGAGCAGCTAGCTCCTTTGACATCAGTTAGGAGGCCTGGGTGGGCGAAGAAAGCCTTGTGGGATGCTTAGGAGCATGTTTAGCCTCCTAAGACCACCTTCAGGGAAGGCAAACCTCCATAGAAGTTTCTAACATACATGGCTTTGATGACCAACATCATAGACTCAGAGTCTTCCAACATTAAGGAAGCAACCAACGAGCAAGTGTACAAAGATTCCATGGTGTAGGAGCACAACTCCATCATGAAGAATGATGTCTGCGAGATTGTGTTGAGACCAAAGGGGAAGTCAATTGTGACTTCCAAGTGGCTTTACAAGGTAAAGAATGCAGCAGATGGCCGTGTCTAGATATACAAGACCACATTTGTAGCTCATAGGTTCTCTCAGAAAGAGGAAGTAGACTACGAGGAGAATTTTGCTCTTGTATCCAAATACTCCTATATTCGTGTTAAAATTGGCAGCTACAAGATGAATTTATCAAAGGAGAAGCCCAACTACCCTAAGGAGGAACCATTTCACTTCAAAAGAAATTTCAAAATTGGTCAAAGAAAATTATTATTTTGAGTTTGACAAGTCGGCTCAGTGAAGATGACAAGTCGACCCCACCTGTGATAATTGGTCCTTCTAACTCACATATAAATAGACATTCATTGACCTCATTTGGAGACATCCATAACATCACACATCACATCGGATGGTTTGATCTAATCTAAGAAACCATAGGGAATCTTCACATGTGTGGAGGAGAGAGAGTTTTGTTTTACCAACATTGACTTGGGCACATTGACTCTGTTTTGACCGAATTTCAGGACTATTTTGGAGGTTGAATATTTGACTGGTTTGATCGAATTATTTTGGGCACTTTGACTAGGTTTGACCACAGGTGGAACCTAGGGTTTGAGTGCAGGGTTGACTAAGGAATTTGACTAAATTACAGGAAGAATTTTGTTGTTGTCTTGAGTGAGGAAGGCTGAATTTATTGTTGGGTTGACCAAATTTTTTAGAGCAAGCTAGACCATTGACTTTAACTAGTTAGGGCAGACCGTTGGCTGTTGTCAATTGTTCCTTCACAGGCCGCAAAATTGTTGACTGGTATCTTTGACCAGATTTGCTTTTCTCTCTTATTGTTGACTTAGTTTGGATTGGTTGATTTGGGAAGTCAAAGCCTTGACTTTGACTAGTTGTTGGATGTACTATTTGGACAATGTATCTCATGTTGAACTTTGATTGACTAATAGAAGAAGAAGAATTGATAAAGGGTTTTCCTACTTGTGGGGTTGTATCATTGTGCTTGGCCATCTTCTATTGTGCATTTATTGTTTACTATTCTCTCTATAATTGCTTATTTGTTATTAGGGTGACTGAAGTTGGAAGTGTTGATTTCTGTAGCATCAAATGTGCTCTTGCCTCGATATTTTACAAAGAGGCTAAGGCGCATGCATTCTCCAATACCCAGAAATCATTTGGTAAAATTCCACCTAGAGATGGTTTAATTAAAATAATTAACTTTTTTAAATGGTTCCCTAAGTCTAAAATTAGGAAATTTGGTTAATTAAAGGGTATTAATTAAATCAAGTATGTGTGAATATTCTAGAAGAAGATGAAGATCAAATCCCAGTTAATCTTAGCCCTTGATTATGTTTTAATCTTGGTCATTGGAGCTCCAACGAGAGAAATAAGGAGTTCAATGGACACTTGGAGGACACATTGATTGAGAAATCAGAGATCGAATTTCTCAAGAGTAGCAATGTTGAGTTGTCGAAGTAAGATTGAGTGATCTTCTTGCAGTGAGGGGCAGGGATAGTAGTCTAGAGGAGATATTTCCAGATCCAAAGAGTGCAAAGTAAAGAAGGCTTAGAGCAGCGCAGAGCTTTAGAGGGAGTTCAAAATCTAGCTGGGAGAGTCGAGATCCAGTGCCAGGGCCAGGTGTGAAACCGGAGGGCCAGAAAGTCGAATTTCCATACAACAATATATCAGCAGAGGAGGTGACGTAGAGCCCAGCCAGTGTGACGCAGATCTGCGGAGGATTGACGCAAAATCTGCATAGAGACAGCGCAAGTCTAGCTAGCCAACCCCTGATTAGTGTCGAATCTCCCTGAATCAGTGTGATATTTTTCTCACTAACTCTTTCCCAGCATTTCTTTGTATCGGATAGCCAGTTTGGGCATCCAATGATTTGTACTCAGATTTACTACTGCATAATAATTAAATCCCTCAGTTGTTGCACCAGTTTTCCCACATTTGGTTTTTCCGCGGACATTGTCGAAAAACAACTGTGTTGATGTGTGCGTGGGTAGAACACATGAGATCTCCAAGACCCACAAATCGTTTGGAGAAATTCCACTCGGATGAAGAGTTATTAAAATAATTAATATTTTTAATGGGTTCCTAAGTCTAAACTTAGGAAAATAAAAATATTAATGGGTATTAATAAAAATATGGGTGAGAAGCTTCTAAGAGACGAGGATCAAGACTATTTTAATCTTAGCCATTGATAGGGACTTAATCTCGGTCACTGATTCATCAACAGGAAAAGTATAAGAGGAGGCTTGAGGGTCAGTTGGAATTACACCAAGTGATCAAAGAAGTTTGGATTTTCTGGGGCATGGTTCGCTGAGAAAATCGAACTGGTTATATTGTTGCAGCAGAGGGGCATGGATAGTTAGGGTTGAAGGATCTTCTTAGGGACCCCGAATACACAGAAGAGAGAGGCAGAGATAAGCCAGAGGAGGCAGCGCAGACCAGGGATGTTGACGTTGGGCCAAGAGGGCCCACACATTGCTTGACGCAATGCCAGTAGCAGTGGAGAGTTGTCCTCCTGCAGAAGTATGAATTTAGCCAGGCAGCAACAGGATCAACAGAGAAGGCTAACGTTAGAGCTCCAGGAGGTAGAGAAGGCAGCACAAAGCTAACACAGAGTCTCAGAGTGCTCCACACAAGCCCGCGCTGCTACTACGAAGGGGTAGCGCAGTTGTAACCAAGGATAGTCAGTGCAATTGTCAGATCAGAGAGATTTTGCCAAGTGAAGTGAGGTAATCTCACTTAGTTTTATGCCAATATATTTTATCTCTATTACTGGATAGCCGAGAGGGTATCCAGAGTTGTATTCAAGACTATTGCCTAATAATAGAAAAACCTCAGAGCTGCTACACAGGTTTTCTCACATTGGGTTTTTCTGGGGACGTTTGTCCAAAAATAAGGAAGATGTGGGAGACGCTGAACACCTTGTACCAGGGGACTTCCGTTCAATGAAAGATGCTATTTGAGAATCAGCTGAGACAGTACCAGATGCAGAAGGGAGAAGAGATCGATCCCTTCCTTCTTAGGTTGCAAGGGATTCGAGACCAGCTGACTTCCGTGGGGTCTACACCAGATCCTAATTTCATGGTCAGGACTGCCCTAAATGCAATCACCGAAAACTGGGATACGTTTGTCCAAAGTATCTTGGGCAGAGCTTCTCTCCCCAGTTGGGAGGAAATGTGGGAAACTCTTTGATAGGCAGAGATCAGGATGCTGACCAAGGCAAGAAGTAGCGGTAAAGGAGCCCGTGTCAAGAAGGAGGAGGAGGATGCAGCTCTCACATCATTAGGACAGCATGGGCAACAGAAGAGGAAGAAAAAGGATATATCCAAGTTCAGATGCTTTCGGTATGGTGAACTAGGACCTTTCGCCACTCAGTGCCCTCAGAAGAAGGGCAAGGAAGAGGCTTCTGACTCGAAGGCTGCTCCAGCAAAAGCTGACAAGGAGGATGATGACGAGGATTGTGCCATGAGTGCTCATGCACCTCTAGAGAAGAGGTGGGGCGATATTGAGCTGTAGTCGGGAGGACTACACGAGGGGCAAGATCCTTGAGGTGCCCAAACTCTTGGATCACATACGGCTACGGGAGCCCTTAACAATGGTAGCAAAATAACTATCATGCTCCCATATTCTAGAAGATATTTCGACCCATGCATTTTGTTTTTATTATAAATGCTATATTTCCACGAGTATCTAGAACTCTATGTACATCATGCTTCTAGATTCTAAAGGATGGTTCTAGCCATGCATTATTATTATATTCCCACATGCTCCTATACTACTCAAAACTTTGAAAGAAGTCTAGAAGTAAAGAGTTTGACCTAGTCATAGTAGAGATCCAGAGGATCTTCCTTCTTTTGCTTCTTTCTTTCTTCTTTCATTTCTTGAGTTATATGAGCTTCTTCCCTCTTCCTTTTGTTGTTGTTGTCCTTCTCAAGCTTAGGACAATTTATTTTGTAGTGTCCATATTCTTGGCATCCAAAACATTGGATTTTGGACATGTCTTTGTTGTTTGTTCTTTGTGGACCAAACTTGCCAAATTTACCCTTTCTTTTCGCCATCGTAGCAAATGCTTGTTCCTTTGATCCCATATCTTCCTTTGCCTTAAGTCTGGTTTCCTTTGTCCTACATAGAGACCACATTTCACCTTTGTCCTTCCTTTGTTATCTTCATATTGTATAATTCATTTCTCAGAGATATTACTTCTCCGGTTGTGGATACCGAGAATAGCTCTACTAGCTTATCATAATTTTCTATTGATATCTCAAACTTGGAGACATAAGGATTCAGGAATGAGAGAGTCATTGATTGATTCTATTAGAATCCTTTGAGCTCTTGTCTCATCCTTATTGTACCTAGCTAAGGCTTGAGTTTGTTCCTTAGTAGGGATAGTGATATTCCCTTTGACATGTTCTAGGAGTTTATTCTCCTTGAGAAGTAGATCAGTCCTCTTCCCCCATTCAAGAAAGTTATTGGTACCTACCAATTTATTACTTTCCTTGCAAAAAGACATTGATGTATATTCAGAAGGGGAAATGTACTTGATATATTTTGAGATGTAATGGATTTTCTTCCTTCTTGAAGGCTTGATGGCTTGTCTTCCCTGGATCTTGATGTTCTTCAAGTTGCCTTCTCCAAGTGGACTTGCTTGGTGATGAGGTTTGCTTGAAGACTTGTAGCTTGATGTAGGTCTTGCTTCAATCTGCTTTGCTTTGTAGGTGCCTTTATGTAAGGCTCTTCTTCTAGTTTAGTAGACCTTCTTGGTGAAGGATGGATTGTATACCCTTCTTGACCTTGAAGTGATTGAGACTTCTAGGCTTGATGCTTCAACTTTGTAGATGCTTCTCCTTGATGAGTGTTCTTGAGTTGCCCTTTCCTTGATGTGTCACCTTAGCTTTGATACCATGTTCAAGAATCTAGGGCAAAGTAGTGTAGTGTGATTCTTGATTACTTGATAACAATTTGTGGAGTATTTTTACTTTTCCTTATGAGCTTATTCTTTTTCTTCTTTTTATTAGTGCATATGTGCGTACTTCATCAAATTGCTACCAAAACATAAAAACAAGAACACAAGATGTTGACTCTCTGCCAAGGCCAAAACCTATCTTCTCTTGAGAGGAAAACCCTTTTGTGAATTTCTCTTATTGAAGCTTCTATTGATCAATGCCAAACCCTAGACCCCTAACAAAGAGACCCTCCAAGCACAAGTCAAGTATTCACTCCATTCTGCACCATATACCCCAACACTTTTTCTGGCACTTCTTCTGGCACTTTGTTTACCGACACTTCGTCCTCCTACTTCTGGCACTTTGTTATTCTTTCAACTTTTTAGTAACCTTGATGCACTTGCTCTACAGAAGAGACCTTTGATGAGACCCTTTTCCTATGATGGTTCCTTTCTTCTCTTCACCATTCAACTAACTTGAGTGACTGTAATGGGAGGGTTGTTATGGCAGTAGAGGCAGCCTCCTTTTCCCTCGCACATGTGACTATAATGGGCCTTAGAACAACCCTCTTACCTTCGCTTTTCCTCCTTGATCCTTCGCTTGAGAGAGTGGTCTTATAGGGCTTGGATTGAGCCCTAAACAATGAGATATGGTGGACTGTTAGTGACTGTTGTCATAACTGCAAGCAACCCTCCTTAACTTTGCACATGTGGCTGTAGCAATCCTAGAAATGATCTCCTTAACTTCGGTTCTGTATACTGCTTCCTCACTACCCTTGAAGACCCTATAGACTCCCCTTTCACTTCCTTTTCTTTGCTTGTCTCTTCACTAATTTCAAAGCTTCAGTGAACCCGTTATAGAGGAGTGGACAACCTCTATATATAGAGGTTTGTCCCTCCATTTAGGCCAACTTGTCAACTATATGTAGGCCGACTTGAGGATTGTTCCTATGCTTCAGATTTCTTCTTTTAGGGATGTCGTTGCTTGGAGGATGCTTGTGACTTTGCTTGGAGGTATTCTCTTATCCATAATACATATACATACAAGGTATAACATGCCCTTAAGGTCTTCAACTTATTCTTTTGACTATTTGACTCACCTATAGCACTTTAAATAGTGGTAGACCTATTTCAATGAGCAAGAAAATCATTGACATATATTATAAAAATAATATTTCTTTTCTTGAATAAATACAAATATCAAAAGTACATTTATGAAGACTGAACCTAGTTACCTTTCCTTCAACATGTAGACCATCTGTAAGGGCTAGGATGATAACATAAGCCCTCCCTTTGCAGCAGAGACATCCTCTGGACCCTGTAACATGTGCCAAGTGTATGGTACATGTGTGGAGTTGGCTAGGCATGGTGAACCAGGTGCATCATCCTTATCCAAAAGGTGGAACATGAACAATCAACTAGTGGTGTTGGGCATCCATGAAGTACTCTCTGCTATGGTGGAGTTCCATGGCTCTCAACATTCAACCTACCAGTGCCAATGTGGCCCTTATAAAAATAATATTTCTTTTCTTGAATAAATACAAATATCAAAAGTACATTTATGAAGACTGAACCTAGTTACCTTTCCTTCAACATGTAGACCATCTGTAAGGGCTAGGATGATAACATAAGCCCTCCCTTTGCAGCAGAGACATCCTCTGGACCCTGTAACATGTGCCAAGTGTATGGTACCTGTGTGGAGTTGGCTAGGCATGGTGAACCAGGTGCATCATCCTTATCCAAAAGGTGGAACATGAGCAATCAACGAGTGGTGTTGGGCATCCATGAAGTACTCTCTGTTATGGTGGAGTCCCATGACTCTCAACATTCAACCTACCAGTGCCAATGTGGCCCTTAGGAGGGTTAGGACCTCATATAAGGTGACCCAGCCTAAAATGAAGACCCAACTGCAATCCTGCATAAGATCCAATGCGTCCCCTTGCCCTCCAATACAACAAATCATTAGAATAATCAAGTAAAAGAGCTTACAAGTCATGGAATCAGTGGGGCACTTCATGGTGGTATGCCCTTCTATAGTGGGCTTTGGCATGTACAAGTGTCTCCAAGCTCAATAAGGGGTTAATCAAGGACCCTATTAGGTGGTTTCAACCTTTAAAGGGGGTGACATGTCCATAGTACATCCCTCAAGTGGTAGGTGGCAAATGATATAGTAATGGAACGAAGTGGGAATTAGGGGTTTCATCCAGAGCAGATGTCATGGTACAAGGGTAGCTATAATAAGAGAAGCCCACACCTAAGTATATGAGTGTAAGAGAGAGAAAACCGTTGTACATGAGTTACCCCGACCTTTGTTTTTCCACCCTTCTTCATATGCCTTTTGCCTTTGATTGATTTTTCTGCATAAATGCTCAGGGCTCCAAGGAATGAAAGCATGTTGTGTGATATATAGCAGTGGATACCCTCTTTAGGTGAGGTAATTCATTGTCCACCAGGTGTTGGGACAATCATGGGTTCCTTAATGATGGAGGGGGATCATTAAGGGTCCATAGGAACCAGGGTGATGGCCATGGATAAGGGGTGGAGCTCATGTTTGGATCTTTCCCACGTGTTAAATTTGTATGTCCCAACCATCTTTTGCATTTTGTGGTACATTTCCTATTGAGAGTGGCCAAATTATGTTTTTTATTTTATTTTTAGCTGCACCAACCTCTGGGCATCATTCCAGGCCTGACCTAAGGTGTGGACAAGGGGAGGGGGAGGCTAACCCTATGTGGACCTGGATGGGAAAAGAGATGAGTGGAGTTAAAATGAGTGGAAGGGGGTGATGTATATGGTGTCAGGAAACGCGACCACACAACCAAAACCGAGATTTCCCATGTAGTGTCAACCCTGAAGGTAATGGCCAGTAAAGGAGATCCCATGGGACTAGGATACAATGCTAACCATGAAATTGGGCAGTGGAGACAAAACACAAACCTAAGCCACTCTTTTCGCTGAATCCCCCAATCAATCCATGCCCCAAAGTGCCCATGAAAAGTAAGGAAAATTACTCAACTATACCAATGAAAAGCCATACCTTTGGGGTCAAGAGGCCCACCTTCAAACATACAATCCTAACAAGTGGGTGAGGGAACACATGGATGGCTCAGGTGGCAGAGATAATGGCACATCGAGCTATCTGGTGGCTGCAAGGGGCTGCTAGCTGCCATATGAGGACCATCTAGGAGAAAAATTTTCTCCTGTATACGCTACCCACGTGTGGTGGGTAACAGGAACCATGGTTTTTGGCATAGAATTCCATGTTCATTTTGTGGGCTGACCAAATCATAAAGTTTTCACATGCTAGAAGAGAATGAAGATGTATAGGAAAGTCATGAAGGAGAAATGACAAAAGGGACAATCTTCAGAACGTGATAAATATAATAGCGAGAGGAATTCGTAGATGCAACATTGTTACACACATTTCCGTCAAAGTGGTCATTTGGTTGATAAATGTTGGAGGCTTTAACCAAAAATTCGTCAACTATATTGGAGGAAAGTTATAGAAGATCCTGTAAAAAACGAAAAAGTTAATCCAACAGAAAATAGTCAAGAAGCAGTACAGGACAAAGTCAAGTTAAGCAAAGATCCATTTCGTTGGCTTGGTAAAAAATGGGTAGCATATCTTCAAAGTTGAGATTTGTTATCATGAAAATATTGTACCATTTAAATTGTAATGGTTATGTTTCATCACATTTTTAGATCATGAAGTTAAAAAAAAAAAAAATCACCCTCTTGGGATCTGCAGAGGAGATTTGACTGTAAAATCGGCTACATTTCCTTCTACATGCATAGTCTCTAAGCGCTTGAAACGAGCAGTGCAACGTAGTCAAAAATGACTGCAAACACTACAAATTTCTACAGTTCTAAATACTTAGATTGGTTGATAAAGCACAAGGAATTCAAGGCAACAAATCTAGGTGCCAAGTTAGACACCAAGAAACGCTTGTTGAGGCCTACCAGTGCTCGATACTAGTATTTTGATGGCGAAGCTTTTCTAGAGTCCATTGACTAAAGAGGAAAAGGAAACGTGACTACCGTAAAGGATTAGGGTTCCTATGGAAATCAATCAAATCATGAACTGCAATTCAATTTCGTTGACTGAGCAAAAATTCATGGACGACATTATCTAACCCATGATGCATTGGTGGGGATATAAATTATCAAATCCATGGTTAATGGAGATAGATTGGTATACGTTGCAATAGGTGTAACGATGGCCACAAAAAAGTCAACGGAATGACACATCCACAATTTGGTAGTGGTTGCGGTGGCTATGCCACGTTTTGAATGTTTGTTAAATTGGCAACTAGGGCCAAACTCCATGTGGGTCAGCTTTTTTATGGCCGCTGATATTTTTATTGGATCCCTCTCGTTGAGAGGTGTAGGATTGATCCATAGATCATTTGATTTCGATATGTATTTATGGAGATATGAATTTATTTAGATTATGGTTTTATTATCTAGCTGACCAGCTCTTGAGTAGGCTCCGAAGCCCAACAGTCACGCCTATTCATCACTTACGTTTTAGTATAAATTGGCCAGGACTTGAAGTCATTTCACACACAAAAAAATTCTTGAGTGATCTCCTCCTCTCCGCGTCTAGGGTTTTTGGAGGAGGGAGACACCAAGAATAATACACTGGCCTTATGATGATGCCCTACCAACGCAGTCATGAAGATCTATCACGCTGATCATGGAGATGCATAAGCGCAGCTAATAGAAGAAGTTTCAACGTTGTAGAGTCTAACCCTCAATGCAGTGAAATGGGGCTTCTATATGAAGCCCTAAAGGGACTAATATACGCAACACAAATGCATAAGCGCAGCTAATGGAAGAAGTTTCAACGCTGTAGAGTCTAACCCTCAACGCAGTGAAATGGAGCTTCTATACGAAGCCCTAAAGGGACTAATATACGCAACACAAATCCGCAGCACAAGGAGTAATGTACGCAGCACAAGGAGAAATATACGCAGCACATGGAGACACAACTAATAAATACGTTCATATAATACGCTATTCTTGGAAGACCTAGTCGCAGTCATAATGATATTGAAACACTGTCATATAATAAGACACGCAGGTCTGGCAGCGTAACATGGACACATATATACCCATCATCAAAGATCTAACACGCAGGTCTGGCAGCGCAACGTGGACATATATATACGCATAAATAAAAGATATAACACTCATTTCTGGCAGTGTAGTGGAGACATATATCTGGCAGCGTAATGAAGACATATGTCTGGCAGCGTAGTGGAAACATATACATACACATCAACAAAAGATATTACATATGGATTTCACGTTGATATTACAGTCCAGATATATATATATATATATACGCTGGGCATAGAAACGCTAGTCATAGGAATATATACAATGGGCATAAATAATGGAAAGACAATATATATTGGAACGTAGGTAATATAATGCCACACAATATATATTAGAAAGTAGTCACATATATGCATGTAAACCCAGTCATTCGAACACAGTCTTCTACATGGAACGTAGTCATGGATAAGATGTGTAGTCATATATACGTTGCAGTCATGGATACGTTGGGCAGTCAAGGTTCACAGGTAAGAAGGAATACGCTGTTCATCATGGAGTCATATAGACATTATATATATATATATGGAGTGCAATTAGGACAACAAGTGTAAGGAATATGCTATCTAGTTCAACATATGGGATGTTGTCATATCCCTGAGAAAACCCTATATGGAAATAATATAGCCTAGCTGCTTTGCTAGGCTACAAGCCATAGCAAGCAGCTAAGGCTGATATGTATATGACCTCCATTATGAAGCAACAAAGGGTATTGTGAGCAGCATGATGAGCTGCATAATGGGCAGTAGTATGAGCAGCATGATGCATGAGCAAGCAGCTAAGGCTGATATCAATAGAGGCAAATTGTTGCATGACGAAGCAATGAGAAGGCAGAGGCAGCAGCATGGTGAGCAGCACTATGAGATCATGTGCATTGGTACATTAGCAGGGGCAGCAACATGATGATGATGCTCATTAGTTTGAGCAGCATTATGATGGATAAGATCATGGACATGGGCAACAGCATGGTGCAGTATGCAGTGGTGCAACTAGAGGACCAAATGCAGCACGATGATAGGTATCAATTGACGCAGAATGTCTTCAACTGATCTCAACATTATAGGAGATGATGTATGCTTAGATCTAGACAAGTCAAAGTGTTGACTTCTGTTGTAAATGTACTATCTCTCTCTCTCTCTCTTTCTCCGCTGAACTTTGAAGATAAAAGAAGATTTGATCAAAGGGTTTCCCCACACATTGTGAGGTTTGTCCCTAGCTCGCGCCACATCTTGTGTCCTCTTGTCTTGGCTTGTCTTCTGTGATTTATATTCATGTTCTATCTGTAGTTTACTTTATGCTGATGTGATTGCTAATATGGAAAAGAAATTAAATAAATTTATCTAGCATAGAACATTCCAAAAATTAACATGGTATCAAAGTTGAGGTGAAGACAATGCCCAAGCAAGAGTGAAAGAGCAATCACCAAAGACAATTGGGACAAGATGGAAGGATCAATGGGTTCCTCATAATTCACTTAGGGTGAAGTCGAAGTATAGCATATTATCAGAATGGCGTAGCGGAACTTCTGCTGGCCTACCTAAAGATCACTTCATTGGGAAGTTTGGATCTAAGGGTGGAAGGAAAGGCAGATGTCTTGGTTACAAGTTCAGCCCCTATGCAAAGGAGTGTCTGAATGGCAGAGATGCAACTCATCAAGGACACGGCCGACTCTTCAAGGAAGCAAAGAACCCCAGGAATGGAAGTCAAAGTTTTTAAGGTGACATTCGTCGATAGAAAGGTACATGTTTGAAAATAGAATTTTCAAAGATGCTTTTGAGTTTAGGGTTGTATTAAGTTACGGGAAGTCCACTAGAGACCATGTCCATCGACACATAGCATTGGAGGTCTGTGGGTCAGATGGTGACAGAGAAGCTTGAATTCAAAAAGAGCATGGAAGTACATGTTTGAGATGTACCAAAGGAAAATCTTACAAGGGGACCATTCCCCTCATGTAGCAAAACCCACAGTTTGAAACAACCCGTGGAGGTTGAGATTCATAAACAAGAATCTCATGTATACAGGTGAAAGAAAGCCCTCTATGGCTTGAAGCAAAACAACCCGGGCGTAGTATGAGAGGACTGATAGCTGTTTGATGAAGCTGAGATTCACTAAGGATTAAAACCGATCCAAACCATTATCCGAAGGTTGTGGATGATAGACCTCTCATACCGGCACCTTATGCAGACGAACTATTTCTGACAGTTGTAGACCCTCTCATTTGCAGAAGTAAGTGGGAGTTGGATTTCGGATGTGTAATGATAAACTGCAAGCCTATGACTACCTCAAGGAAGTTATCCGATAGTGATGTTGGACCAGACTTGGGAAAGTTCTTGGTGAACTTCCGTCCAGACATATGTTTTGTAGTTAGAACGGGGAGCTCATATTTGGATGAGCCTCAATGGATTGTACCAAGAATCTTCTGAGATGTCTTCAGGGCACAATCTCTCATGGATTGAAATACACTGCTGGAAATATGAAACTGCATGATTATTCGAATGTTGATTGGGTAGGCAGTGTGAAGGATCACTGGAGCATTTCTTAGTGTTGTTCCTCTTTGGATTCTGCTTCTAAGTAGAAAGCAGAAGTCGGTTGTTATAAGCACCACGGAGACCAGATACATATCTACGAGTATGATCTCGTATGAAGCTGCCTGGTTGGGGAAGCTCATTAGTGAGTTGTACACATGATGAAATACCACTGTGATTCTCTGTAACACTAGAGGTGGGATTCGATTATTAAGGAACCGGTATTCGATGATTGCTCCAGTGGATAGACATCAGATACTACATTATTTGTGATATGGAAAGTCGATGAGCAAGGAGGCTCCATCGCATTAATATGATGTACAAGTCGATACACTTTGTCAGAGCCCCGAAGAAAGATCAAATTTGTGATTTTCCTCAACGACTTGGAGTCGTCGAGAGACCTTTATAAAAGGGTCCTGCATGTTGCATACACTAAGCTCTGGGAGCTCTGGGGGGCTTGCGGTTCTTACTGGAGCAACATACAACCACAGGGTGACTCACCCTCCCCTAGTGGTGCGCAATGGAACAAGATGATTCGCTCTCTTGTGGGACAAGATGATTCGCTCTCTTGTGGAACAGGATGATTCGCTCTCCTGTGTAGCAAGATGATTAGTTCTCCTGTGAGGCCTGGATTGATGTGTTCTCCATGGCAATTGTAGCAGGATTGGTGTGTTCTCCTGTGAAGCCTAGATTGATGTGTTCTCCATGGCGATTGTAGTAGGATTGATGTGTTCTCCTATGAGGCCTGGATTGATGTGTTCTCCATGGCGATTGTAGCAGGATTGATGTGTTCTCCTATGAGCACAGGATTAATTACTTCTCCTATCGAGGCATCCTACCCATGTAGTTTGGGACTCGTGGGAAGTACCTCTCATATGATCAATGAGCAGGAAAATGAAGTTAGGGACCATAGTAGTATTGATGGACGCGTCGTTGTATCTACCGTACTCCCTACACTAGGATGACCTCCATTGATCTGGGATCAATGGTACTGGTCTGGGACCAGTGGTAGGAGTTGTACCATACTATGACGCTAACTTCGAGTCGGTTGAGACTGGTCGGGGACCAGTGGTACAAATTGTGAGACCGACTTTGTGTCAGTGCAATACTGGTCTGGGACCAGTGAGAGTTGTACATACTATGACGCTGACTTCGGGTCGATTGACACTGGTCTGGGACCAGTGGTACACTCTCTGAGACTGCGATACTAGTCTGGGACCAGTGGTAGGAGTGGTACCTACTATGAAGCTAACTTCGGGCCGGTTGAGACTAGTCTGGGACCAGTTGTACGCACTCTGAGACTGACTTCGGGTCAGTGAAGAATGGTATAAGACATTTTCGATCAATTCTTCTTCTTCATAGTTTAGCAGAGCTAAGTTGAGCAAAGCAGAGCCAGCAGAGCAGAGCAGAGCCAACAAAGTTGAGCAGAGCTGAGAAGAGCTGGCCAGAGCAGTGCAGGGCACCGATGACAAAAGATAGTACAGTCGGACTTATGGATCAGCAGATGGAGTTCTCCCTAGTGGAGAGGGAGTGTTAAATTGGCAACTAGGGCCAAACTCCATGTGGGTCAGCTTATTTATGGCAGCTGATATTTTTATTGGATCCCTCTCGTCGAGAGGTGTAGGATTGATCCAAAGATCATCCAATTCTGATATGTATTTATGGAGATATGAATTTATTTAGATTATGGTTTTATTATCTCGCTGACCAACTCTTGAGTAGGCTCAGAAGCCCAATAGTCACGCCTATTCATCACTTACGTTTTAGTATAAATTGGCCAGGACTTGAAGTCATTTCACACACAAAAAAAAAATCTTGAGTGATCTCCTCCTCTCCATGTCTTGGGTTTTTGGATAAGGAGGGAGACACCAAGAATAATACACTGGCCTTGTGATGATGCCCTACCAACGCAGTCACGAAGATCTATCACGCTAATCATGGAGATGCATAAGCGCAGCTAATGGAAGAAGTTTCAACTCTGTAGAGTCTAACCCTCAACGCAATGAAATGGAGCTTCTATACGAAGCCCTAAAGGAACTAATATACGCAACACAAATCCGTAGCACAAGGAGTAATGTACGCAGCACAAGGAGAAATATACGCAGCACATGGAGACACAGCTAATAAATAAATTCATATAATATGTTGTTCTTGGAAGACCAGTCATAATGATATTGAAACACTGTCATATAATAAGACACGCAGGTCTGGCAACATAACATGGACACATATATACCCATCATCAAAGATCTAACACGCAGGTCTGGCAGCGCAACGTGGACATATATATACGCATAAATAAAAGATCTAACACGCATTTCTGGCAGTGTAGTGGAGACATATATCTGGTAGTGTAATGAAGACATATGTCTGGCAGCGTAGTGGAAACATATACATACACATCAACAGAAGATATTACAAATGGATTTCACGTTGATATTACAGTCCAGATATATATATATATATATATATATATGCTGGGCATAGAAACGCTGGTCATAGGAATATATACGATGGGCATAAATAATGGAAAGACAATATTTATTGGAATGTAGGTAATATAATGCCACACAATATATATTAGAAAGCAGTCACATATATGCATGTAAACCCAGTCATTGGAACGCAGTCTTCTACATGGAACGTAGTCATGGATAAGTTGTGCAGTCATATATACATTGTAGTCATGGATACGCTAGGCAGTCAAGGCTCACATGTAAGAAGGAATACGTTGTTCATCATGGAGTCATATAGACGTTATATATATATATATATATATATATATATATATGGAGTGCAGTCAGGACAGCAAGTGTAAAGAATATGCTGTCCAGTTCAAAATATGGGATGCTGTCATATCCCTGAGCAAAGCCTATATGGAAATAATATAGCCTAGCTGCTTTGCTAGGTTGCAAGCCATAACAAGCAGCTAAGGTTGATATGTACATGACCTCCATTATGAAGCAACAAAAGGGTATTATGAGCAGCATGATGAGCTGCATAATGGGCAGTAGTATGAGCAGCATGATGCATGAGCAAGCAGCTAAGGCTGATATCAACAAAGGCAAATTGCTGCATGATGAAGCAACGAGAAGGCAGAGGCAGCAGCATGGTGAGCAGCACTATGAGATCATGTGCATGGGTACATTAGCAGGGGCAGCAGCATGATGATGATGCTCATTAGTTTGAGCAGCATTATGATGGATAAGATCATGGACATGGGCAGCAGCATGGTGCAGTATGTAGTGGTGCAACTAGAGGACCAGATGCAGCACGATGATAGGTATTAGTTGAAGTAGAATGTCTTCAACTGATCTCATCATTATAGGAGATGATCTATGCTTAGATCTAGACAAGTCAAAGTGTTGACTTCTGTTGTGTAAAGACTATAAAACTGAAAATACAAGAACCGAAAACTGAAATACAAGAATCGTAAAAATAATGAATACCTATCTGAATTGTTGTCGACTGGTTTTGCTGTCTGCCCCTGTTCTCCTGTTCTCCTGTTGAAGTTGATTTGATTACTGGGAAACCAATTCCTCCCAGCCAATCCAACAAGCTTCTGTGAAGCTTACTGCCCCTGTGCCCAGAACCTCAGGTCAATCAAAGCTCTCGTTCTCGTTCTCGATCTTCCTCTGCCCTCTGTCCTCCTCTGTGTTTTTCTCCCCCACCTCGGCTCAGTCCAGTGGTTTTTATATCAAGCTTGGCGGTGGCCGCCTTCCAGCCTTCGGCCACTGCTCTTCCTCCTCCCGACACCTCCCTGCATGCATATCTCCTTAGATATTTTCCCTTTGGTTCATGCGCTCCGTGCAGGGGGTTCAATGTTTTATCATTTAATTCCCTTTATGAAATTTTATGTCCCATTTTATATAACTCAATTCTGTCATGTTTATTTATAAAGTTTATTTTTATGTTTATTTATTTATTATATGCTTTAATTTTTTTATGAATTTTAAACTTTATATATTATAAAGTTTCAACTTTATATTAATTATTAAATTTAACTTATATCCATTTTTTAAAGTTTTGACTGATATTAAATGGGTTGTTAAATACACTCCCCCTTCGGAAAACTTCGTCCCGAAGTTAGAGTTTAGGTTTAGGGTTTTAATGGACATATCCTGCTCCATCCAAGTTCCCAAGCTATTCTAAAATCAACCTATCCTTCATAATCTCTTCCGCTCCCATCCTATCCGTCCTCTACTGGAGTATGCCATGACGTCAGTTTTACTGACCCAACCATGCATAAACTCTAAGGTGACAGCGTCGGTTATACCGACCTGATTCCCAGTAGGCATCCGGCAGTCATCATCACACGTCTAGGGGAGCGTGACTCGCACAGTCCTCCCATGACTCCAGGGTTCGGAGGATAAACGGTGGGCAACACCTCCACCCCTCCTAGTAGAACTTAGGGTGAACACCCTATCATAGAATCACTTGGAGCTTTAATTGTTCTGAGGTTCTGTCATCACGTTGTCATCCCAGTAATCGAATCATTTACTTTACCCGCAATTATACACTCACTCATGCATTCAGAAAATGTGCATCAGCATATTCAAAACAACTCATGTATTATTCAGTATAACATATTTTACCATTTTCTATGCATGTCTTTTGAATTCCATCTAAAATGTAGTTATTTCCTGAGTTCTATTGATCATATTTGACATGTAAAAATAAAACAATTTACAATATCTAAATTTCCATTAGAAGTAAAACCCTTTAACTGGCTTAACTTTCCTTTGGCAACTATAATTTAATAAAATGAACCACATATATCGTTTTGGTATCCATGTACCAGCAGAAGTTAAACATAAATTATGTCATACAATCCTATGTTTAATTATAATCGTTCAAAAATGGTCCTGGTTCTCTGATTGCAATGAAGTAAAAATATACACAAAACATAGTTTAAAATCCTTCAAAATTGACATAGCCTAAGGTATTTTTGATATATGTCCTTTGTATTTTCCCAAGTTGCGGACCCAGGACTATACTTGTCCCATTGGACCTTAACTTGGTCCACCAGGCGGTTCCTGAGCTGTCGAACCCTACGTTCCAGAATACGTAAAGGTTCGACCGATATGACTCCCTCGTCCGATACCTGCAATTCCTTCCATTAAAGGTTATGAGATAGATCAGCGACATAATGTCTTAATACAGAAACATGAAAAACATTATGAATTTTATGCAGGTGAGGTGGCAGGGCAAGACAATAGGCAACAGGTCCCACTCTTTCCACGACTTTAAATGGCCCAATAAATCTGGGCGATAACTTTGTCCCTTTCCCGAATCGAATAGTACTTTTATTTGGCTTGATGCGGATGAAAACCTGATCCCCTACCTCATACCTCCTATCAGTTTTGTGAGCATCAGCATAACTCTTCTGTCTATCCTGAGCTTCCTTTAATCGTTGCCTAATTTGCCTTACCTGCGCTTCCATTTCATGGATTAATTCAGGTCCTATTATCACTCGATCTTCTAACCTGTCCCAACTTAACGGTGTTCTGCAAGGTCGGTCGTATAAAGCTTCAAATGGAGGCATCCCAATCGAGCTGTGGTAACTGTTGTTGTATGCGAATTCCACCAAGGGTAAATACTTTTCCCAGAGTGATTGTTGATCCATTACATACATTCGCAACATGTCCTCAAGTACTTGATTTACTCTTTCAGTTTGCCCATCAGTCCCAGGATGGTAAGCAGTGCTTAAATTTAGCTGAGTACCTAAGGTTGTTTGCATGCTAGTCCAGAATCTGGAAGTGAATCGTGAATCTCTTTCGGATATAATCTTTTTAGGTACTCCATGAAATCTGATAATTTCATTTACGAATACTCGAGCTACGTCAGCAACGTCGTAAGTGTCTCTCACGGGAATAAAATGGGCGCTTTTTGTTAATTTATCCACCACTACCAAAATGGCATTGTCTTTGAGAAGTAAGAGGTAGTCCAGTGATAAAGTCCATAGAAATGGTCTCCCATTTAGACATAGGAATGTCGTGGGGTTGTAAGAGGCCCGCTGCGTGACAATGATCGGCCTTTACTTGCTAAAATTCCAGACATTTTGCAACAAATTGAGTGATATCGCGCTTCATACCTGACCAAAAGAAGAGCTTCTTGGTGTCCGCATACATTTTCCCTACTCCAAGATGAGCACAATAAACTACTCTATGGGCTTCCCCAAGAATGGTATCCCGAAGATCTTTATCATCAGGAATATACATCCTCCCGTGGAATCGTAAGATCCCATCGTTTTCTAGTTCATATCCCTCAAATTTAGATTCTTTTACCCTGTTACCTTCAAGACTTTCTCTTACTTTTAAATACCAGCTGTCTTTTATGAGTTGATCCAGTACTCGTTGTCTTAAGTCTACTTTGATGGGTATGAGAGAAAATATCTGAGGTCTTCTGCTTAAAGCATCTGCCACTACATTTTATTTTCCTTTAATGTATGATATCCCGAAGTCATATTCACTTAAAAATTCACTCCATCGTCATTGCCTTGCATTTAAGTCTCTTTGGGTGAACAAATATTGTAGACTTTGATGGTCGCTTTTAAGTGTAAAACTTCGTCCCACTAGATAGTGTCTCCAAAGCTTTAAGGCTAGAACTACAACAACTAATTCTAAATCGTGCGTCGCATAGAGCTCTTCATGAGGTTTTAACTTCCTGGAAGCATATGCTATTACTCCTCTATCCTGCATCAACACTGCACCCAGTCCCTGTTTGGATGCATCGGTACATACTGTAAAATCTTTGTCCATGTCAGGGACTCTTAGAATCAGTGCACTGGTGAGTAGTCTTTTGAGTTCGGAGAATGCTTTGCTACATTCCTCGGTCCATTCATACCTAACACCTTTCCGCTGAAGGGTTGTAATTGGCTTTGCGATTTTGGAGAACCCTTCTACAAATCTTCGATAATACCCGGCTAGACCCATAAAGCTTCGTATCTCATGAGCATTTCTCGGTATTGGCCAATCCATGATCGCCTTTACTTTCTCAGGATCTACCGAAATCCCTTCACCTGAAATGATGTGCCCCAAATAATGAATCATTTCCTGAAAGAATGAACACTTCGATAGTTTTCCGTACAACTGGCGTTCTCTAAGACAGGACAATACTATCCGCAAATGATCTTCATGCTCTTTCCTATTCTTGGAATAGATGAGTATATCATCTAAAAAGACTTGCACAAATTGATCTAGGTATTTGCGGAAAACGCTATTCATAAGATTCATGAATACTGCTGGTGCATTAGTTAACCCAAATGGTACCACGGTGAATTCATAATGTCCAAAACGCGTCCGGAATGCAGTTTTGGATATATCATTTTCAGAAATCCTTAACTGATGATAGCCTGATCGGAGGTCAATTTTTGAAAAGACAGCAGCTCCTTTCATTTGATCGAAAAGATCGTCAGTTCGAGGCATAGGGTATTGATTCTTTACTGTAGCTCGATTCAAGTCTCGATAATCCACGCATAATCTTAAAGTTCCATCCTTCTTCTTCACAAAAATTACCGGAGCGCCCCAAGGTGATGTGCTGGGCCGAATATGCCCTACATCCAGTAGTTCCTTCAATTGGATCTGCAGTTCCTGAAGTTCTGGAGCCGTCATTCTATAAGGTGCTTTAGAGATCGGATGGGTACCTGGTTTTAGTTCAATAGTAAGATCCAATTATCTTACCGGGGGTAACCCAGGTAGTTCTTTTGGAAATACATCTGGAAATTCGGCCAACACCGGATATTGTTCTAGGGATGGCCTTTTTCTTGGCTTACTTCTTGAATTACATAAGCCTGGCAACCTTTCCTTAAACAACGCTTCATCTGCATTGCTGAAAAGTAGCGTAAAGAGACTTCCCTCTTGATTCCCTGAATTTGGATGGCTTCTCCTTCATCATTTATGCCTAGAATCCTTTTCCCATAACAGTCTACCCAAGCTCGGTGAGCTTCTAGCCAATCCATACCTATGATAAGATCATATGTCCCTAATGCTGTGACATAAACTTTCAGTTTAGTCAAACAGACCCCTAGGTCAATTTCGCATTGATCCACACTCCAGCCTACGGATTGGAGTTCTCCTGAGGCCATTTCCACTTGATGGAAATCATTTTGTCTACGAGCTGCCAACCCACATTTGTTTAATGCATATGAAGAAATGAAACTATTTGTGGCACCAGTATCAAATAAGATTTTGAGTTTTATACCATTGATAGTACCTGAAGATTCCACTACAGTGGATTGATGTGCTGCTTGGTCGCGGTCGACCACTGCATGAATTCTATGATTACCCCGGTTGTCTGAATTTGGTTCCTTCCCAGTCCTATGCAATATATTCAATGAAGCTCTGGGGCAGTCCCGTTGAAAGTGCGGCCCCCCACATCCCCAACAATTAAGTGGTGCTGATCCTCTTGAGTCAGGGCGTGAATTTCTAGAGAACGAGCTTCGTCCTCTCGTGTTGATTCCTCTCAAATTTCTCCCTCCACTAGCGGTCCTTTAAGATGCCCAGGGACTGGTGTTTGATGATCCCGCGGCTATAGTGTTTACTGCCATGGGAGCTCCTGTTCCTATATTTCTTGGGGTAAACCTATTACCATAAGGTGGCCTCGAGCTACCCCCTCTGAAGAAGTTCCGAGGAGTCTTTCGTGGAAATCCTGGTTGGACAGGCCAACAGTATCCCTTTTGATCCCTAGGTGTTCTTCTGCATAACGACCACATTCGACTGCCTCGGCTACTGATGATGGCTTCCACATGCTTACCAAGGCTCTGATGCGAGGATTTAACCCAAAAATGAATCGTTCAGCCTGGCGTTCATCCGAGTCTAAGTAGTGAATGTACTTTACCAGTTCCATAAACCTTATCTCATACTCTTCCACCATTTTACTTCCCTGAATTAACGTATGAAAGGCTCTTGCTTGCTGTTGCTGAAAGTACGGAGGTAAATACTTTGCGTGAAACCTTTCCTCAAATAGTTCCCAAGGGGCATTATCTGATGTAAGGTGCAGCTGCTTTTCCAGATTTCCCCACCAAATCAAGGCACTTTCCTTTAGTTGAGACACGACAATTTTTGTCTTTGTCGAAGACGAATATTCTCTTAACCTAAAATATATGTTCATTCCCTCCAACCATGCTTCAGCGCGTTCACCTGCCCAGCCTCCTGAGAATTCCGGGAGTCTGATTTTCTGAAGCTCCCTAGAGATGTCCTCTTTCGATCTTTTGGGCTCGAAATTCTTTGGTTCCGCTGAACTGGTAGCCAAATGATGAGATTCCTCTTTGGTTTTAGCCTTAGTGGATTCTTTTAATGTTTCTAATAAGGCTTCCAAGGAGTTCATTATCACAGTTAACTCTGGCGCTGGGGCGATTGATGTCGATAATGGTCTAGGTGGTGACGATGGGGATGATGATGACGACGGCGGCAGCGTTAAAGGTGGTGATGCTGCCCGATCACGTCGTCGTCGCTCATACGTCTTTACCATTGTAATGGTTCCTGAACACAAAATAAAATTTCATCAAAATTATGAGGTAGACAACTGAATTTTAACACGTAAATTTATTTTGCGACTTTACATTCAGAAACGGGTATAGTTTTGCTATTTTTACCCGCTAGGCGGATCTTACTGGTACCGAGGTCAAGGAGGGTGGTCTCGCGACCTCCTTGTCCTAATGCAGGGTATTCTATCCTAACATGAAAATGCAGAAGTGAATGGCTATTAGCTCCTAAGGTAAGACATCTAAAGTTTACTACTAAATAACATTGTCAAAATGCCGATGTTAGAACGCCTCGATATGGGAATTATCGGCAACATACCTGCCACACCTCAAGAAGGGCATACATGATTATATTTGGAGTTTTTTTTTACTTAGATATGGGTTAACCTATAATATACGTATATAAATGAAGGGTTGTTCTGGTTTCATATTAGCATGAACTTTAGCTGAAATTCTATGTATATATATATATTCATAGGAAGTACAACATAATGACTTGTGAGGTTAATAATATCTTTTCAAATTTCCAGGAGGATCATTTATTCTTAAGATCTTTACCTGCTGACATGACTTCAGCAGAATCTCAGCTCTGCTACACAAAGCTTCCTATTCTAGCATAGAAGATTCTCAAAGTTTACAAGAATCAAATGCTTCCTTTACTTGATGACTGTTGCTACCCTTCTTTCCAAAAAAAGTTTACTGGAGACTGTAATGGGATTTCTGTAATTTAAAATCTTCACAGCTTGGCTCAACTGATATAAGAAATTCACGTTCGGTATGTTACTGCAGAATGTGCAAGCCTTGTATACTATCAACATCCTCTTTTCTCCAGTCACTAGTGCCATATCCATATGCACATTCCAACGTTGTTCTACCATATCACTGTTATTCATAGATGAACTGTCTGCCAATGCCAAATGCCTAGAATTGTATGAATGAGTATCAATGCCATATATATCTGAGACATTGCCGTACGTACAATTGCAGAGAACTATGTGAATGAATTCCTTATATAGCTGTGTCTAGATGGCAATCATAGAGAACCATACTTACTTTAAACTTTCTCTATGCCAACCATATCATAGGAATATTTTACGTAATGTGATGTGGAGGAACTGTAGAAATTACACAGGGCCGAAGTCTTCAGGATTTCAGAAGTATGGGCTTCTTCCAGCCTTTTCCCAATAGTTTTGACCAGGGAAGTGCCTTTCTGTAAAAACTGTCATTTTATCTTTCATAAATTTGGTTCGGGTGGACTACATGGTTTAGAAACAAGGAAAAAATAAAGAATTGATTTAAGAAAACAACAAAAGAGCAGTTGAAAAAAAAATGAAAAGTGACAGTTCTGCCTCTACACCTTTATGGATGTTGTATACATAGTCTCTTCCCTACTCAATCTATATATAGATAAGATTTATCTCATTTCAAAACATTTTGAAGTATCACTTTTAAAGAATATGCCTCTATCATGTCAAGGGGGAGTAGCGGAATACTGTGATGATGTTCATACCGTGAACTGGTTAACACTGTTGTGGCCATGTTAAGGCCTTTCAGCTCTTACCGTCATCTACTTTATGAACTCGGATAAGTTTGTTGGCGTATAGTATATCTGGAAGGCTTGTGCAACCTTCTGACTCATGTATTCTGGTCACAAGATCACTGTACCAAAAAGGCAATTTTGCGGTCTCTGCGCTTCAATATTAACCGACATTTGATCGTAAGGTTATGGCTAGATCCAAGCCAACCATGAAAATTCTTCTACAGAAATGAATTTCATTCTATTAATGAATATATCTCCAATGCCTTGCAATTATAAAAGGCGTATTGTTAGTGGTGAAGGGCTCAAGAGTTCCCCGAGGGATGGGTGAAGGACTGTAAGGCGACACAAGAATATAAAGGAAATTTGGTCCGAAGAGAAGAGTCGTGTGTTCGATTCGCATTTCCTTTCCGTGTAACTCACAGTCCGCGGACGCTCTCACGCAGAAACTTCATAACTTCATATCTAAAATCCAACGAATGACATATAATATCCCGCCCATTAATAAATAAATAACCCCCAGATATATTGATTAGGGATTGTGATTCCCAGTCGACGAAAAATTCGTCTGCTCGCTTTAAACAAACGCGTAGTAAACAAAATGTAATAGCGACATTGGCTTGACTTAAAGTCAATCGTCACCTCTGAACAATGGTGGAAAGACGCAGCCCAGCGGATTCATAGCGACTACCCATCCGTCAACGTCGCACAGCTCAAGGCTTGTCTCTGCCACCTCTGCCTGTATGCATCTCGCGGTCGTAGCAGAGGAAGAAGAATCGCCAGTGGATAACGAGAACAACCAATTGATACTAAGCTCTTCCTTCTCCTTTTTGAGTGAGATTAGGACCTTCTTGCAGCGGCGCTTACGGAGTTTTATGCTCTGGTCACCACACCATCACCGCCAATGCCACTTAGCGAGACCATACAAGGAGCCATTAATGGAGCCAACGGCATAACTATTATTTGCTGATACATTGGTTATGAGTTGCGTGGCCAACAGGTGGGCTCTTTCAGAGAACGTCTACCAAAATTTTCATAGCGGGGACATTGTGCGGCACAGTCAGGGAGATGGGTGAAATCGTGCATTGACGGCCTTGAAACCAAGTTTTGACCGCCAAACCCCCGAACAGAGCGACCACACACAGACACAGACATCACACCACTAAACTTCAAAATCATCCATTAATCACGTGGTGATGCCTGTGCCTCCGGACCTAACCACCGCAATAGAAAACAACACAACGGACTCGTACGGAAACCATAAACCAGAGGTCGCAGGATTAAGGGCTTCGATACCATATGTAAAGACTATAAAACTGAAAATACAAGAACCGAAAACTGAAATACAAGAACCGTTAAAATAATGAGTACCTACCTGAACTGCTGTCGACTGATTTTGTTGTCTACTCCTGTTCTCCTGTTCTCCTGTTGAAGTTGATTCGGTTACTGGGAAACCAATTCTTCCCAGCCAATCCAGCAAGCTTCTGTGAAGCTTACTGCCCCCGTGCCCAAAACCTCAGGTCAATCAAAGCTCTCGTTCTCGTTCTCGATCTTCCTCTACCCTCTGTCCTCCTCTGTGTTTTTCTCCCCCCTGCCTCGGCTCAGTCCAGTGGTTTTTATATCAAGCTTGGCGGTGGCCGCCTTCCAGCCTTCGGCCACCGCTCTTCCTCCTCCCGACACCTCCCTGCATGCATATCTCCTTAGATATTTTCCTTTTGGTTCATGCGCTCCGTACAGGGGGTTCAATGTTTTATCATTTAATTCCCTTTTTGAAATTTTATGTCCCATTTTATATAACTCAATTCTTTCATATTTATTTATAAAGTTTATTTTAGGTTATTTATTTATTATATAATTTAATTTTTTTTTTATGAATTAAAACTATATATATATAAAGTTTCAACTTTATATTTAATATAAAAATTTAATTGGTGTAGGTTACAATGTATTTGCATTAATATTTTCTGAATAATTCTTAAAATAACTTGTTAAACTAAAGGACACAAGTAGGTAATACAAATCAGTTTACTGTAGTAGGATTTCTGATTTGTTGGATTCAGAAATTTTCACATTCTGCATCCTCGTGCATCTCAACTTCCCCTCTAAGTACATCTTTTGCTCCTTGGAAGATCCTTCGTGTAGCATGGCTTCCCACATCTGTCGGGTTGTATCCTTCTTGGCTATACGAGATAATACATGATCTCAAACTCCATTGAGAATGATCCTCTTAGTCTCTGCCATCTTAGTCATGTACTTCTTGAGTGGATATGCATCGGCAGGTACAGCTACCGCACTATCGGCATACATCTTGACATCATGTTCATCTAGAAGGTAGGAGATCCTAGCCTTCAAGATCACATAGTTGGAGGCTCCGTCCAACCGATCTTGATCTCTCAATCCAATTGATGGCATCGCTCTTGAAAAAGTCAAATAGCTCCCTCTTCTCCTCTACGCAGTTGTTGCCCAGCTGTTTGCACTCCCTTCTGGGGTGAAAAATCTCACACACAACTATTGGTGCTCTGCTAGAAAAATTCGGACTTCGTGGCTGGAAGTCCTCTAAGCAATAAATTCCCTCAGTGTATGCTCTTCTCTCCTCCTGACGTTATTCTACTAGCAACTGCTGCAAAATAACTGCGTCCCAACTCAAGATCTGCTCTGCAAGAGAAAAATACATTGCTCCCTTCCACCTTTGGAAAGCTTCGTCTGGAGATCGAATTTCTTTGTCGACTCAATCAGAGAAATCGATTTCTCCCCAAAACTTCGACCTTCTATCCCAAGGACTGCATTGCTTCTAGGCTTTCGAATAGCTGCCTCTGCAGTAATTCCGAACTCCCTCGTCCTTTCTGCAACTGAGCTCTTCTGATAACGATTTGTGCTCTAATACCATGTGAAAAATCGGTTACCCAATTCCTACTGCAGCGAACTAATGACATTTCTTCTATTTGTTAATTACTTGAACAAATTACTTGCAGTTATCTACAGCAAATATCGAAATACATACACTGCAGCCTACACAAAATAAATACTGCGGAAACTAAATACAACACTGGAGAGAAAACATCATACACATTTCCATAATTGTTTTTGGACAATGTCCCCAGAAAAAACCCAATGTGGGGAATCCGGTGCAGCAGCTGAGGGTTTTAATTATTATCCAGTAGTAAATTTGGGTACAAATCGTTGGATGCCCAAATTGGCTATCCAATACAGAGAATATCTGGCAAAAAGATAGGGAGAAAAATCTCATACTGATCTGGGAGATCTGACATTGATCGGGAGTTGGCTGACTGGCCCCACGCTGCCTCTGTGCAGCGTCTACGTTAATCCTATGCAGCTCTACATCATAACTTTTGGGCTCTGCATCACCTCCTCTATTGATCTCCTGTTGTTTGGAAAATTGTCCTTTTGGCCCTTCGGTCTCACACCCTGGCTTCCGGCACTGGATCTCGACTCTCCCAACTAGATTTCGAACTCCCTCTAAAGCTCTGCACTGCCTCTCCATGGCACTGCGCTACCTCACTAAACTACTCTATGCCTTCTCTGTTTTGCACTCTCTGGATCTGGAAAACTTTCCTCCGGACTACTATCCCTGCCCCTCACTACAAGAAGATCACTCAATCTTACTCCGGCAACAAAACGCTGCTCATCTTGAGAAATTCGATCTCTGATCTCTCACTCGATATGTTCTCCAAGTGCCCATCGAACTCCTTATAATCTCTCGTTGGAGCTCCAACAACCAAGATTAAAACATAATCAAGGGCTAAGATTAACTGGGAGATGATCCTCGTCTTCTTTTGGAAGATTCACACCTGATTTAATTAATGCCCTTTAATTAACCAGATTTCCTGGGTTTAGGCTTAGGAAACCATTTTAAAAAGTTAATTATTTTAATTAAACCATCTCTAGGTGGAATTTTCCAAAACGATTTCTGGGTTTTGGAGAATGCATCTGTCTTAGCCTCTCTACAAAATCTCGAGGCAAGAGCACATCCAATGCTACAGAAATCAACACGCAATTCTTGGAGGAGGTACGCTTGGAGGTTCAGGAGTCAAGAGAGTTTGGGGCTAGAATTTGAGAAGTTTGGAGATTGCAGCTATTTTGGGGGCTTTTTTGCAGTAGGATTGAGAGGTGGGTCGAATTACCCAATAGCAAAGCCATAGAGGGAAAAGAAGGCCGAAATTCCAAGGTCAACCATCGGTCAATTCCTTCGTGGGTTATTCTGGGTAGTTGGCCAATTTCTTTTATATTAGAGTATTCAGACTTTCCCACAACTTTGGAAGGCTCTTCTTTGATTGTATCATCGTGGAGCATAAAGAGGAGACCTTTCCAACCACTAGGAAGGGCTTTATAAAGACCGACATTGTCATTTTGAAGGGGCAGAGCATTTTCTTCTTCCCTAGGCTCATTCCTATGGACTTGAGAAACCATGGGGTCTTCATTTCTATAATCATACCCAATTCCCCAATCAACATCCCAAAACTCACTCATAGATTCTTCATTTATTTGACTATCATGATCTTCCTCAGCATCCTCCCATTCTTCACTATATATTTTGTGTTCGTTAGGATGCCATTCATTCTCTTCTTTAGACAGGGAGGACTTTTCTTCCTTCATTCGTTCTCAAAGAATGATCTCCCAGGTATTTACTACATGATTTTCATAAAATGCCTCAAGAAGAAGGTCATCAATAGGACTCTCTTTATATTCACTCTTTGTGATACGGAGCCTTTCCAATTGCTCACAATAGTGGGAGAAAATCTCTTGGGAGTTATATGTGGCTATCAATTTCCTGCAGGACTTTTCATATTCCATCATCCATTCTTGCAATGTCTGAAGGCTCTCGGGGTTGAGATCTTCCTCCTTATCCTTAGAGGACATGCTTTTCAATTCATGAGGCTCTCCTTTTGCACCCTCATTAAAGTATGCATCAATAAGAGACTCTTCCTCAAGCATAAGACCATATTCAATAGCTTCCTCCTCTCGAAGGGGCATATCTAACATTTGGGATATGTCTTCATGAAATTGGAAACTCGGCCCTTCATCCAACAAGAAGTCCGTACTCAACATTGGAAGAGAAGGAATGCTTTTAGCTTTACATGACTCAAGCCAATCGGTACTTGGGGCAATGGATATGACAAACAATTCCATTTGGTCACAAGGTTGAGTTATATTTTTCTTTGAAAGGTAACTTATGAACCCTACCACATGGTTGGCTGCGGAATTTGGATCCCCATCGAACATTGGCATATTCTTCATGGATTTCGACAAAGGATATCTTCTTGGGGTCCCTGTCATACCTATGGCAAGAATATATGTGGTCAACATGTTGTTGGGTCCTTAATGACATGGGAGTCGCCAAGATGAATGAAATTGCCTTAACAAATGCTTGCTTCACCCTACAAGCATTAACTTTGAAGTTCAATGAAGAACTAGCGCTTTGTTCTTTCAATGGAGTCGTCAATAATGTTATGTCAATATGTCGTATGGGGAACCAAACACATGTTTCGTGTCCCCGGTAACGGAACCAAAATGTTACCACTCAAACTAGTAGGGGGGCTGTTGACCGCTCCATGTCAACTACCCCATAGTTGTACATTTTTTCGCACAAGGATTTCCATCATGTCCAAGCACTCAGATGATCCACAGATTCACCATCATCAACTATATGTACACTGGAATCTTGTAAACCCATTCTGCTTTTTGTAATGTAAATAATCCTAGTAAGACAAATGTATGTAACAACCAAGGTAAGTTTATTTTTCTGATGATGATTTCTATCCTAGGAGGTTTTCTGTCTCATTGATTCATGTGTGTTTCTAAACACGGATGATCAGCAAAGTTTTTCCCTCCAGCCTCACCCCCCAAAGCTAGGGTGGATTTGGTCAACAGGACCTTAAATGATTCCTAGTGTTATTTATCAAGTCTCTGTAAAAGTGATTTGGGAATAATTCTAAATATTTGGTTAGATTATTCTAGTACAAGTCACTTAATCTACTAAATCATATTTTCAATCACAAAAATGGATAAATATTCAGGCTCCATAACAAATGGGTGTTCCCACTGTTGAAGAATCTAGGGCAAATGTAGTTTATGTGATTCTTTTTCACATGATAAATATTTGTGAGGCATTTTAACTTTTTGCTTATTAGCACAATCTTATCTTGATATCATTAGTATGTGTATTTCTTATTTCATCAAACAGTTACCAAAATACAAGAGATAAGAACACAAGATGTTGGTTTTCTGCCAAGTCCAAAACCTCTCCCACTTGGAGAGGAAAACCCGCACAAAATTCTTCTTATAGAGATTCCAGTTGACGAATACCAAGACCTTGACCCTTGACCTATTAGACCACTCCAAGACCATGACACCAATCCTCTTCTTCATCATTGTTGAGTTCATCATCACTGCACCACTGAGATCTTCTTTGTTGTTGTCATCACTGAGAACATTATTTTTCCTCTACTGAGATACTCATTATGACAATAAGATCATTGCTTCTACACTATTACTCCATCTTCACATAGATCATTGTTGCATCATCTCAACTACACCATCATTACTGTGTCATCTTATTGCACTACTATAGAGATCTTCCTGAGACCATGGTTGTGACTATACTTAGATCATGATTGTGTCTTGATGATATGACGAGACTGTATGATCCTCTCCATCGTAGATACACCAAGACTGCGAGATCAACATTGTGACTGTGTATATATATAAGCCGAGACAAAGTATGACTGAGGTATGCATGCCAAGACTGTAACTTCCGAGACAATAGTCACGGAAATCAAGAAGAGATCGTGGTCATGACACTATTATATTTCGTTGTGATCATCACCGAAGATAGCAGAGATATCCGAAGTCCTTTTTCCAACAAAAAATCATAGAGAAACCTGAGATTATGTGTCACTATGCTTGTCCGAGATTTCAGAGATCGTATGCGAAGATGTCGCTCTGCTTATCACTGAGATCTTGTACCTCACTGTGCCATCGAAGTTTCAAAGTGATCTGAAGTTATGTCCTCTTGTGATTACTCCAACTACGTATTTATAAGTGTTAGTCCATGTATGACGCTGATGTGAACTTAGTGAACCGTTGCGTCCTTTTATTGAGCTGACATGTCATCTATATATACTTTGAAGCCGACTTGACTGTCTTTCACAACGTTTTGCTCACAGTCTTCTTCTTTGGAGGATGGTGTTTGTCTTGGAAGGCCACTTGACACTAGGTTGACCCATATTCATGCTCAAGAAGAGCTCTTTAACATGACTTTGATTCTTTGACTTTCCTAGACCTATGGAATGAGCAAGAAACTCATTCTTATAATTTACAAAAATAATATTTCTTTTTCTTGACAAATGCAAAGATCAAAATTACATTTGTAAATACCAAACCTAGTTACACTTTCTTCAACACTCCCTCTTAACTAGGGAGGTATTTATAATGGTACTTGGTCATTCTCAATCTGAATAATTTCTCATAAGAAGAATCGAATTGGTAACCCATCTGTATAGCATCATAGTAACCAAAATTGTTTATAGCAAGCCCTTGACTAAGAGCCTTATCTCTCATAAGAACAAAGCACAATGTTGGCGAGACCAATGATTTATAGACACCTTTATCATTGTCTCTCAAGGTACATACCCACCCGGGTATTCATTGAGTATGACCTTCTAGGACTATTCTTATCTTGGATTCCCAACCCTCAAAGAATATCGGTCCTCTTGCCTACTCTTATCTTGGATGCCCTACACATCCTCAAAGAGCATCGGATGTTAGATGATTACCCAACCCTTCATTCTTTCATCCAAAGTGAAGACAAAAATGTTGTGTCTATCATGTGTCTCCATTTCCATTCATGACCTTCACCTAGACTTACAGTTCTTAGTCCTGGTCTAGTACATGACACGTGAAATGGAAAAACACAACTACCACTCCTTTTTAGTCAGGGGTGGTCCAATCCAAGTTCCCTCTTGATCAAGGACCTGTCAGAGCTGCCTCTTAGCTAGGCACTCTTCTATACATCAACAACTTCTTTTTCGTTGGTCCTTCAGCTGCTTGATCAACTTCTCTCCTTCATGTCATGAAAATCAGTTGAGCTTCTTCCTTGTAGGGCAACAGCCATCGATCACTTTCCTCCTTAGTTCATCATGTCATTCCTTTCTTCATGGAAAGTGGCCTTCTTCATATTTGAATCCTTCAGTATATGACTACTTCTTTCTCATCATGCTTCTTCCATCCACCACATGAATCCTAGTTGTACTTGTATTTACAACTCTTGTTCGAGTAGCCCTGCATTATCGAGATACTATTCAAGAAATCAAAACATCATATTAAATTAAATCATACCTTACGAGATGGCTCTTCATCATGACATCTTCTTGTAGGTATCATCATCCTGCACACATATTGACACATCTCCCAAAGATATCCATTGTCAAGGGTATTCATTTTCAAACTTTCATCAGAGCCTTCACATCTTTCCGGGAGATTTCCTAGTCAAATCTTCTTGGTCTTTAGTGTTGATTGCCTTCCTAGTAGCTTTCAATCAGAGTTTCTTCATTGTAGTCAACCACCTCATACTTCATATGAGGACATATTATGTTGATTTCATTTAGTGTGACTTATGCCTTCCTACATCCTTTCAGAGGAGGAGATCCTTTTGCTGCTTCATCATGCTTCTTAAGCTAGAAACAATGATCCATGTTACCTGCAACCATATGACATGACATTATAATATTAAACACAAGCATACATGCCTTATTTTAACTTCAGGTCATCGAAATTTCTTCCAACAGCTTCCTTGATTGAAAAGATCTTCAATCCCTTGATTTGCTTCATGTCATCATATCATCATCTCATGGATTCCACAAGTTCGAGTTCTTGTTGAAACACTTGCTTCCTCTCTAGATTAGTGAACCCTACGATGAGGATTCTGTTGTCGCATAGATTGTCACGACAACGCTCAGACCGGGGGCTGTCACCCTGATTCCCAATCTCTCCGTTTAAGCCTGTCTCCCGCGGCCAAGGGGGGTAAACCCTATGGGACAATGGATGACCAACTGTGGACCAGTTGGGTTGGGAGACACGAGGGGAAATAAGCACTTAAATGATTTTATTAAATTAATTAACCAGTGCCTTATGAAATAAATGATTAAACGATTATTTATCAAATGCTGCAGGAATATGAACTCATTAATAATCGTTTACCATCAAACAACTCATACAAGTTTAACTTTTACCGAATGTGAGATAATCAATAAATGCTCAATGGCTTAATGATACTCCTGCAATTAAAATTCGAAAGATTAAGAGCTTTAAATAACCACGTAATTTTAACCAGAGATCACATTCATATGGCTAATCTTCAAATGATCATTCAAGCATATTTAACGACATGAAAACATTAATCCCACATCAAAATTTTAGCTTCAACAGAAAAGATATATGACAAATCCCTGAGCCAAGACTGAAACTGGCAAAAAATTTCCAAAATATTTTTATACTTATTAAATAAAACAAGACTAAAGACTATATGAAACTTTAAATCTAAAATCTAAACTAAATTAAAAGAAACCCTTTTTTTCTTTATTATTTTTTTATTTTTATTTTTTTTGTTTGTTGTTGCAAATTTGGGCGAGCGGGGAGATTAGGCGGAATGGAGAGGTGCATGCAGCATTGAGGGTTGGAATGGCAGCGGGTGAATCAGTTGCGTGGAGTGAGGAAAGACTGCCCAAGTTTTGGACAACTTGATGGCAGAAAGAGGTGACTGCGTGGAAAAGGGATATGTGAAGAATAACAGAGCCAAGATTGTAGCAGCGTGATGGCTGAGAAGTATGAAGAGCAGAATAATTTGAAATCTTCTGGCTCAGAATTATCAATGGAATCCCCACAAATTCTTCTTCAAATAAAAATTTGTAAACCCTGGATAGCAGAAATAATGCCCCTGCAAGAGATTTTTCTGATGTAATAGCAAGGCGCTGATCAAACCCTTAAAAATTTTCGGAAAACCCTGCAAGTATTAATTCTGAAACAAGATTTTGTCCTCCGGCCTAGATCTGGCTTTCAAACGAAAATCGCTTTCCCAGACCTGCAACCTGCAATAGCAAAAACAAAAAACCCAGAAATGATATGTGCAGAAAACAAAACTGAAACCCTAAATCAACTAAATAATTACAGCATTTACAGATTTTCGACTCTTAAGCAGCCAGATTTGTCAATAATCACAGTAAGATTATCGGAATTTAATTTTAATGTGAGACACTTCAGAAAACCCTGCATGCATACATAAAAAATTTCAAATGATAAGCCCGGGATCAAGAACTGGTTGGGCTCTTTTAGAAAACACAATCCGGGAGTTGGTTTGTTCAGCCGAGAACTTCCCCTAATGCCCGGTAATCTTAAAAAAAAAAGATTTCCTTCATAGCTTAAAATCAACCATTAATATAGAGGGAGAAAACAATAGTGAAATCTGGATCAAATGGAGATACCTGCCACTATATTTCAGAATCTACACTATCATTCAAACCCCAGAGATCAGACAAAATACCTATGCCTAAATCAATCTTCATCAAGCTATTAACAATCACTGAAAATAAAATTATGCAGAAAAATAAATCATCTTACAGCATTTTCAGAAGAGTAACACCAGCAAGATTTTTAACCCTAAAGTCTTTCTTTATTGCACAAATAATGACTACAAGGGAGCTTTCTTCAGCTCTAGACTCTCAGAGCAAATCTAATCTCAAATGACCCCTAGCACCCTATTTAAAAGAAAAATTCCCAACGACTAATTCGAGTGATCCATGTCAAAATGATCTTGACCGTCGATGAGGATCAAGATATCTTTTAATCTCATCCGTCGAATTTTTCAATGCATTTTAATATATTAAAAATTGAAATTCTGCATTTATTTACTCAAAAAAAATGATTATTATTATTTTTTATTATTTTTTTTATAAATTATTTTTTTAAAATTTTTTAATTTATATTTTTATTATTATTTTTTATTTATTTATTTTTAATTTTATATTTTAATAATTTTAATTTTTTTTATTTTTTTTAATTATTATATTTTTATTTTTTTATATTTATATTTTTTATTTTTAAATGGATCCTCGAACTTAGCCTTTGGAAAAATCACCTAGGACCTAGGACTTAGGACTTAGGACTTATGAGGGGATTAAAACATTTTCTAACCCTCAAGACATTTTCAATCATGACTTTTACAATTTTACATCTCAAGGGGGACAACCCATTTGACATAGACCACCCAGTTCTGCGACACAACTATAATCTAGCAGATCAACGCACTAGGATTCCCCTAAGATTTTAATGACAAAATTCATTCCGGCTTTGGGGTTAGGATGAAGGAAAACTCTGCCGACCATGGATCAGTGAGACAAAAAACCTTCCGGAACGTAGATTATCACTAAAACATTAGGTCCACCTAGGCAATTTACATACATAACTCAGCTCTGCTAAGATTATTTACAATTCACACATGCAGACTAGGTTTACAATCATAATATGATCAAGTCGACGACTGTCGAATGGCACGAACACGTCAATCAAGCGCTATCCCTTTTGCGAAAAAAGGGGGTGTACTGCTATGGGAAGTTGACACGTAGTGGTCAACATCTGGCTCTACTTGAGGACACATTGCTGCATTGCAGGAACGTGAGAATACAGAATCTGCATCCACGCAACACACAACAGAAATAAGTAGCGTCCATTCAAAAATCATCATATAACATTAAGTACAGGAAAGATAGAAGCTCTTCATTTATTAACTAGTCTAACAACATGAAAAAGTAAATCTAATCCTAAAACAGAAATGAAAATGCTGAAAAACAAAGAGTAGGGTTAGAAATACAATATAAAGGATGCCCCATGGCATCAGATGTGTTCAATATAGTGTATACTGAGCATTTGCCTGCTTTCTGGCAAATTTGTCGGCTGCTTGTCGGATGTACCATGTCCAATTCTGCATATGGTAGGACTTTTTCCTATCCGAAAATCAAGCTGCTCGCGGCCATCTCATGCATCAAATCTTCTTCTCGTTCTCTTTCTTTTGTGCTTTTTCTTCCTGGCAGGCTGTATCACCGATGACGTGGAACTTTCTGCTTCAAAGCTCTTAGATGAAGTATGTAAGATATGCGTGACGTGTCTTTCTTCGTTCTGCATCTGCCCTGCGAAGGATGATGGATCAATCTCACAAGTGCCAAAAGTCATAACTTGATCTTCTATGACTGGTGGATTAACCATGTCACCTTCAATTATCCACTTTTCAATGGAACAAAGGACCTGATAATATGATGGAGTTTGTTGTAACAGATAAGGAGGCTCCTAATCTATTAGCGTTCCCTGGTTTCTTTCCTCTTCTGACCATTGTTGAAATTTTTGAACCTGTATTTTGATGGCATCTATCTGACTAGAGTGTTCAACCTTTATAGCACTGATTTCCCTGGCATGGTTTTCTTCCATATCTTTTATTACTTTATCGTTCTTTTCCTTTATGGTCATCAAGCAATACTGCATAGAGTTTATCTCTTCCTTATGATTTGCTTGCATGGCAGCCAACTGATTATTGTGATCGAACGTCATGATAGTCATTTCTTCATCCATAGTTAATAACTTGTTTTGCATAGAATTAATTTCCCTATCATGATTAGCTTTCATGGTCGTCATATTTTCCTCTAAGCCTGATAACTTACTTTGCATAAAACTAATTTCTGTGTCATGATTAATCTTCATGGCCTCAATTTCCTTAGCATGTTGATTTTGCATGATCTCCATCTCCCTATTACGTTTTTCCAGGTGGGTGCATAAAGTTCTCACATCATTGGCGTAATTAGTTTGATTGATCTCCATATTTCTTACTAGTCGCATTAGTTCTTGTATAATTTGCTTCTGATCTTCCTTTTCATTGTCAACATTGTTTTTACAATTTGTCCCTGCATTTCCACTATCATGGATTTGATCTACAATGGTACAGGTAGATGGCACATTCTGATATGAAGAATTGTCTTGGAATCTTTCACCGACAGCTGAATCTTTCATAAGATTACTTTCATTTGGTTGCACAATTTTAGGGGCACAAGGCGAGCTATCTGGATAACCATATCTATCTTTAAAAGCATTGGCAATGTCTTGTAAAGAAGTGAAAGAATCTTCAGGACAATTATTGAACCAATTCAAAGCATCACCCTCTAAAGAAAAGACAAAAAGACGCATTTTGACATCTTCATGAATATACTGAGGGGGTCTACAATATATGATCATTATACGAGTAAACAAGCCTAGATGCCTTTTTACAGCGACTGAATCACCACTTGAGAACAAAGGTAATTTAGAAATGGCCACTTCTGGAATACCATGGAAATCATCAATAAAATGACATGGTTTAAACGAATAATCCATGATGAATAACGAGGGACCAAATGGATGATAGAAAGAGATCTCTGCTCAAGAAAATCAAGAGATGAAAGATGTGGAGTCGTCACTTGAACAATGAATCTAATTCCAGGATCCAAAAAGCAACCAACAAGCACATATGAGGGAGGCTTCTTGTCTGGGAAAAAATAAATGAAAAGAAATGGGGTCGCCACCCAAACAAGAAACGAACTGAAGTGTAGCTGCTGATATGACGAAAGATAAGGCAATGAAAAGATCTAAATGATGCCAAAAAATATTGAATCTGCCAGCTCAAATGAGAGATGAGAAAGATGAAAGAATGATGAGAAATGAGAACATGAATGTCGTTGAAACGCCAAGGACAAAAAAACTCTGTCCCCGACAACGGCGCCAAAAAATGTTGGCGTTGCCGACACAAACAAATGATAGAAATATGAACGATGAATGATGAAAAGTCATTGAAACACCGAGAATAAAGTATCCCCGGCAACGGCGCCAAAAAATGTTGTCGCACAGATTGTCACAACAACGCTCAGACTAGGCGCTGTCACCCTCATCCCCAATCTCTCCGTTTAAGCCTGTCTCCCGCGGCTAAGGGGGGTTAGACCGTACAGGACAATGGATGACCAACTGTGGACCAGTTGGGTTGGGAGACACGAGGGGAATAAGCACTTAAATGATTTTATTGAGTTAATTGACTAGTGCCTTATGAAATAAATGATTAAACGATTATTTATCAAATGCTGCAGGAATATGAACTCATTAACAATCGTTTACCATCAAACAACTCAAACAAAGTTTAACTTTTACCAAATGTGAGATAATCAATAAATGCTCAATGGCTTAATGATACTCCTGCAATTCAAATTCGAAAGATTAAGAGCTTTAAATAACCACGTAATTTTAACCGGAGCTCACATTCATATGGCTAATCTTCAAATGATCATTCAAGCATATTTAACGACATGAAAACATTAATCCCACATCAAAATTTTAGCTTCAGTAGAAAAGATATATGACAAATCCCTGAGCCAAAACTAAAACTGGCAAAAAAATTCCAAAATATTTTTATACTTTTTAAATAAAACAAGACTAAAGACTAAATGAAACTTTAAATCTAAAATCTAAACAATACTAAAATCTAAACTAAATTAAAAGAAACCCTTTTTTTCTTTATTATTTATTATTTTTATTTTTTTTGTTTGTTGTTGCAGATTTGGGTGAGGATGGAGGTCAGGCGGAATGGAGAGGTGCACGCAGCGTTGAGGGTTGGAATGGCAGCGGGTGAATTAGCTGCGTGGAGTGAGGAAAGACTGCCCACGTTTTGGACAACTCGATGGCAGAAAGAGGTGACTACGTGGAAAGGGATATGTGAAGAATAACAAAGCCAGGACTGTAGCAGCGTGACAACTGAGAAGTATGGAGAGCAGAATAATTTGAGATCTTCTGGCTCAGATTTATCAATGGAATCCCTGCAGATTCTTCTTCAAATAAAAATTTGTAAACCCTGGATTGCAGAAATAACGCCCCTGCAAGAGATTTTTCTGATACAATAGCAAGGAGCTGATCAAACCCTTAAAAATTTTCGGAAAACCCTGGAAGTATTAATTCTGAAACCAGATTTTGCCCTCCGGCCTAGATCTAGCTTTCAAACGAAAATTGCTTTCCCAGACCTGCAACCTGCAATAGCAAAAACAGAAAACCCAGAAATCATATGTGTAGAAAACAAAGCTGAAACCCTAAATCAGCTAAATAATTACAGCATTTACAGATTTTCGACTCTTAAGCAGCCAGATTTGTCTATAATCACAGTAATATTATCGGAATTTAATTTTAATGTGAGACACTTCAGAAAACCCTGCATGCATTCATAAAAAATTTCAAATGATAAGCCCGGGATCAAGAACTAGCTGGGCTCTTTCAGAAAACACAATCCGGGAGTTGGCTGGTTCAGCCAAGAACTTCCCCTAACGCACGGTAATCTAAAAAAAAAAAAAGATTTCCTGCATGGCTTAAAAATCAACAATTAACATAGAGGGAGAAAACAATAGTGAAATCCAGATCAAATGGAGATACCTGCCACCATGTTTCAGAATCTACACTATCATTCAAACCCCAGAGATCAGACAAGATACCTGTGCCTAAATCAATCTTCATCAAGCTATTAACAATGGCTGAAAATAAAATTATGCAGAAAAAAAAATCATCTTACAACATTTTCAGAAGAGTAACACCAGCAAGATTTTTAACCCCAAAGTCTTTCTTTATTGCACAAAAAATGACTACAAAAGAGCTTTCTTCAGCACCAGACTCTTAGACCAAATCTGATCTCAAATGACCCCTAGCACCCTATTTAAAGGAAAAATTCCCAACGACTAATTCGAGTGATCCATGTCAAAATGATCTCGACCGTCGATAAGGATCAAGATATCTTTTAATCTCATCTGTCGAATTTTTAAATGCATTTTAATATATTAAAAATTGAAATTCTACATTTATTTACTCAAAAAATTTGATTTATTATTATT